>JAMKCH010052571.1:0-33781 GCA_023653785.1 Ophioderma brevispina
ATGGTCCTATTTCAACCACATCCAAGGGGCTCCCCCAGTTTCTTGTCGACACTGATTTTTTTTTCCATATTTAAAATGCTAAACGCTTAAGAGCTGATCTCGAAGGGCTCACGTCCAACGGACTGTGCCATCATGTGTCTGTCCTTGTTTTGAGACCAATGTAGTCCGCAGTAAACCACACCTGTAAATCACCTTGCCAAGAATCTTCCACAAATGTTTTGATGGTTTCAAAGGCAACATGGAACCTGCTGCTACCAAATCTTGATATGCAACTGTTGCATCCTCACGCACTTTGATATGGAATGCCGGGTAAATTAACAGGGGGTCAAATTTTAATTTTGTTATGTCTCATCAGGGATCAAAGGCTTATAACATGTTCAGTGGTTCTAAGGATAACTAGAATTTTGCAGTTTCTCGGCTTTCGCGCTAGGTAATATTCAAGGAATTAAGCTGTGGGCCGCTCTATCCTGTGCAATCTATGACACAATTTAGTTCTGCTGAACTTTTCATTGAGGTCATTTTACATTTTTATAGCCTATTTTTTTCAACTTGACCTAACATGAGCTTTGACCTTTGCACATGACATTTGACCTCATCACAATGAGGAGCCCATGGGACATACAAGTGGTTCCAATTACAAATTTTCAATTGAGGTCAATTTTTAAATTAAAAAAAAAACGTTAGTGACCCACACACATCCACACACACACACAACAGCCACGCACAACGGATTGCTAAATGGTCCTCCCTATAGCTTGCGCCCTCAAAAAAGTTTAGTTTGCTATATCTAGGACAATTACTTCTAACACGTAGGCTTAAAATGGTTAAGGTCACCGTGGGGTAAAAAGGAAAATGAACAGATTTTCTCACAAATGATGATGTACAAGAAGTAATTAAAATACTGCATGTGATTTGTTTTGACTTGGTGATAATAATTAGGGTAAATAGTGTTAAGGCCCATAAGGTCTATGGGGGGGGATCAGTACTCTCTGGCCTCTGTTCGATTTCTTTGAGCTGATTAACCCCGAGGTCTAGCACCTTTGTACAGTATCTCTGATTGTCTCATTGACATGATATAGGATGATATAACCTCTGAGTAACCATCAAAAGACTTCTATAAATCTGTACCAACCTTAAGCTTTTCTCACCATGTTTCTAATTGCCAAATTATCATATAACACAATGTCTAACTCAATAGAATTGGCCGGTAGACTCAGGGTCTTACATATATTCCTGTTGGTAACATTCCCACATGACAATTTGAAACCATCGTTCAATATAATGTTTATCCCCACGATGACTCTCACCATTTTTTTGGCCTGTCAACGCACACAAAATGTTGTAGATATTGGAAACTACCCTTTGGGTTAATCTTAGAACCAGATATACATTCTATAACTTACTGCCCATTTAAACCTGTGTGAAAACATAATGTACCCTTTTAATTACCACCCACAACCATCTCAAAATGCTCAAGGATGGCAAAATTGCATCATAGAGGAGGAGCAACCGCGATCGCAGAGGCCTGTTTGGATTGGTGCAAAAATCAAAATGTTCACATTTTTAGTGCCACCTGTACTGTAAAATCGCTCGTTGTACCTTAAAGGTCACGAAGATTTCACTGCCAGGGGTCCCTAAAAAATTTGAAAGTACTGATTTTTGTCCTGATGTACGCTTTCCATCAAAAATATTCCTCATCCCCCTAGGAAAGGGTTGAGCTGAGTTATTTCTTTGGTCCAAAATTGTAAAATTCTAATTTGTATAGTATCAATACGAAATTCGCTTATGTTTTTATAATTGAAATATAAGAAATCAAAATCACCTTTTTCTCTCCTCTTTTAAGAATTTCTGTAGCCAAAAAAGAGGTAAGAATCTATAGGAAGTGGTCTAATCAGAGGCGTAGCCAGGGAGGGGGCGGAGGGGGCGGCTCGCCCCCCGGTAAGTCTGCAAAATCTTGCAAAAAATCACCCATTTTGGACTCTTTTTTGGACAAGTTTAGCCCTTCAGACAGCCCCCCTGGTAATTTTTGACGTTTTTCAATCCGGTATCCGCCCCTTCAATCTATAGAAATACATTATGACTCAATATTTGGTTGCCTCAAATCTCTCGTTGCATGCACCTTTAAGATTTTACCATCATATTTTTCTATAATGGTATTACTACTTCATAATTCAGTATAAATTACCATATCTAAACCACTCAGTTCCTCCTCCTATATTTAAAAGGATGGTGTGACTGGTGGTAAATAATTCTGCACATACTACTCACATTGCCAAACTGTTAATAAAATATGGTGACCCTGTACAAAAGTACAACTGACCTTTGAACGTTGCCCACACCTCTATTTCCAGACTTCTGAATTTAACAAGCATTGACCGTTTTTTTTTATCCTTGGACCATCAAATCATTTGGTACTTTATTATGTAATTTTTGCAACTTTAATTTTTCATAAGATCAGGGGTATTCATTTTGTTTGATTTTGGCGGCCATCTTGGATTTCAAGATGCTTATGTCCATTTGAGTCAGGGAGCCTCTTGAAGTTTGTAGAGGGGACCATAGCCTGTATAAATAGAGGGGCCTCTATTTACAGCAGAGGATCCACCTTCACCTGTGGTGCTCCCCTACTATCACAATCTGGAAGAATCATGAGGTCAATGTTCCCACCCACCCCAAAACCGTCATTTTGATGGTTTTCAAAACGTTCAAAACTCTTTTGCAAAGGTCATATGGGCTACTGCAGGACTAATGGCTTTTCTCACTCAATTCTTGGGGTGTCTTGTCATTTTTCGCCAGCATCAAACATTCTAAGAAATTTTACATGTAGGAATGACAATAAGAGCAAATTCCCGAGTACATCCACCCCTTACATAACTTCCAATTTTTTCGTATTTTCCCTCAACTCCTCCATCCCCCAGCAAATAAATAATGCCTTCTCTAACAGTGCTAAAATGTTACAATTTGCAGAAACTCTATTGTTCAGTCCTTTTCAATAAATCCTGGTTAAAACTACGAGGTTGCTGCTTGTAGCTCCTGTGTGGATCGGCCCCCTCTCTAGCCTCGCTCTAGATCTATCCCACACCGAACTTGATTAGGCGTTCCATTATCTACCAAGATAAAGTGGGTGTGGTTTGGATCCAGAAGTAGCCAAAAGCCTTCTTTACTTTGCCTTTTTGTCTTTAGATTAACTGGAAATTTACCCCTGATAAGATATGCAAAACAAATATTATCAAATAATAAGGATTTAATATTTATATACTAATAAATGGGATGTTATAAGAACACGTATCCACCCTACGGGGTGCTCAAGGCCCGATTGCCAATTACCATTACCTACCGCTGGCCATCAGGAAATGGTCCCAATCATTTAGAAGTGGCTAGGTGAACAACCTATCAGCACTTAGATTGTAATTTACTCAGGACAACACACATGGTTACAATATGCTCATCACCAAGGACACAGTTCTGTAGGTTGTACTTATACATGCATGACGGAACTGACCCTTGTGTGATCTGGGTATCATGTACATACCCAAATAACAAGGGGTGTTAATTTTCTAAATACATTGGTGACTTAAATTACCTGAACTGTGCCAAGGGAATTGGATAGTGACACAGCTATAGAAGTGTTGCTTGGGTCAACGACACAATAGAGACCGAGTACATGTATCTGCCAAGGACCAAATATATTGACCACACGGCGGTACTCAAACTCACAATATGATCCCAAGTCTTGGCTTTTTCCCTAGACCACACATGCTGTTATGATTGAGAGTGTTGAATGTGCTGCTCAAGTGATCCTGATACTGGTGTTCTGTCCACTTTTTTCTGCTAGGAATCTCTTATTTTTCCATTAACAAAACATAGGGGTGTGAGAGCCAGTTACAAAAAAAGAAACCGGGAAAAAAAGAGGAAAAAGAGTAAAAATGCCAAAACAGGCTGAAAATCAAAGAGCAAAGCTAAAATTTTGGCAACTAAACAAAATTTCACAAATGAAATCCTCTTAAAAGAGATTTCCACACTCCTGATATTGATTCTTGAATAATTTGACACAAATGTCATAATATCACTACATTCACTGAAATCGTGTGGGGGGGGGGGTTGGGGGTGGTCCAAGGGACCCCACCATATAACCACTTCCTGGGATTTGATCATGACACTAACACAATAAATTATTGGTCACGAAAGAATCACATACCCACAATAAAATGAAAAGCTGAACTTTGACCTATGAACTATGGCAAATGGAAATTGTCACTCTCCGAAAAAAAAGGTTGTTCGCACTTTCAATCCTCAGCAACTCCAATATAAGGTTCGAAAACCAAAATAATGTCTTATAATAACCAATTAAAATATTATTGCAAAGTATAGCAAATCTTTGTATTTTTCTCAGAATCTTCAATTCACCTTGGTCTTTTTTCCCAAGACTTACACAGTGTAAGAGCACGGTCCATGACAAATTAAAAAATTGATGCGACTCACATTAACAGTTATTTGATTAATAGTTTTTTATTATTAATTGCCTCCTACGGTAATATATCTAAAGCAAATAAATCCCTAATATTTATTAGAAAAATATCTGATTTTTTTTCCCTTCCATTAGTGCCCAAGGGGGGGGGAGGTTTCCTGGGGACCCCACCTAAGTATTGTATGAAGCCGTTGGGCGGATTTAATTTTTTGTATCAGGAGAAGCGTATTCCTAAATCAGAACAATTGGCAAAAAACTACTTGAAAATTTTATTGCGTAACCGAGAAATCAAACCCCCCCCCCCCACGGGCATAAAGTGTTATGTTGTGATTTGAAATGTTGTTATTAATTAAATATAAACTCATTTTAAGGCTAGACTTACTTCTTTACATATCATCATTAACATATCCCCAAGAAATATTGTGATAATGATCATTTTAAAGCCGACTCACAGATTTTGAAAATGTACCCCCTCGTATATATTTACATGATGTCACTCATAAACATCGTCACCGGAGAATGTTCACTTCTTAAGTTAGAGATTAATCTGGTTTTTTCGTTTTTGATGAAGAAACATTTACAAAACAGCATAGCAGCATAGGATGTGATTTCTATATTAACTGACATCAATTTTGAGCTTTGCTTTTTTCACTCAGTGATATATTAAATGGATAAGCATCATGTATATGCAAAAATTATATATTTGTTAGAATATTGAATGTGCCATCCTCATGAAATCTGGAGTCAGCCTTTAAGAAAAAAGTGTTTGTAGTTGCATACATCATTTATGCATTTTTCATTTTCGCATGATGATCATGTATACAGGATTGCTCACGCACAATCCTACATTGTTTTTTATTCAAAATAGTCAAAAATGGAGAGCAGCTCTGGGCCGACCAGAACCTCATCAATCAAGAGGATATGGTATGTGTGCACTTTATTCTATTCTGTTAAAAGGAACGACTTCCATATGTTAACCCCTCGTATCTTACATGGATACCAAATGTTTTGTAAGTTTGCCTTGCTTCGCCTCAAAACGGTATAAACAGCTAAATAATAACCTTTTATGTTACATGTAAATATAGAGAGGGGCACATAATTATGGAAGTCTTGCCCTGTTAATGTATTAACTTAAGTACTAGACAAAATAGATTCTTGCTAGCTAGTTGTGTGACGTGCATGTAATCTTATAATCTTAAGTCTTGTGCTTTTCCACTAGACCACACATGCTGTTATGATTGAGAGTGTTGAATGTGCTGCTCAAGTGATCCATGAGATACTGGTTTTCTGTCACTTTTTTCTGTAGAGATTCTTCTTATTTTTTCCATTACAAAACATAGGGGTGTGAGCGGCCATGGACAAAAAAAGAAGAAAGGGAAAAAAAAAAGAGGAAAAAGAGTAAAAATGCCAAAAACAGGCTGAATCAAAGAGCAAGCTCATAATTAGGCATAACAAAAATTTCAAAAAATGAAATCCTCTTAAAAGAGAAAAAAAGGGGGGGGGGAGTTAACACTCCTGATATTGATTCTTTGAAATATTGACACAAATGTCATACTATATACTACTTCACTGAAATTCAGGTGTGGGGGGGGGGGGGGGGGTGGGGGTCACGGCGTCACCAGGGACCCAACCAGATAACACTTTCCCATGGGAGTTTGATCATGACCATAACACAAGTAAATATGGGTCACGTAAGAACAACATACCCACAATAAAAATGAAAATCGGAACTGGGGACCTTATGACTATGGCACAATGAAATTGTCACTCTCGAAAAAAAAGGTGGTTCGCATATATTTTCATCCTCAGCAACTCCAAGATAGGCTTATGAACGCAAAATAATTCAGTATAATAACCACTTCAAATTATTGCAAAGTATAGCCAAATTTCTGTATTTTCTCAAAGCTTCAAATTCACCCTTGTCTTTCCAGTAGACTTAGACAGTTAAGAGCACGGTCATGAAAAATTAACATTGATGCTATCAGCATTAAAAAGGTGATTTGATTTAAGCTTATTATTATTATGCCTCCAGGTAATATCTAAGCAAAGACATCCTAAGATTAATTAGAAAAAATATCTTGATTTTGTTCCTTCCATAGTGCACAAGGGGGGGGGAGGGGAGGTCCTGGGGGGACCAAACCTAATTATTGTAATGAAGCCGTGGGCGGATTTATTTTTGTATCAGGAGAAGCGTATTCATAAATCAACCAATAGCAAAAAAAAATCCTTGAAAAATTTGATGGCTAACCGGAAATCAAACCCCCCCCCCACGGGCATAAAGTGTTAATGTGTGATTTGAAATGTGTAACTTAATTTAAATAGAAAATCATTTTAAGGGCTAGAACTTACTTCTTTACATATCATCATTAACATAGTCCCAAGAAATATTGTGATAATGATCATTTTAAGCCGACTCACAGATTTTGAAAATGTACCCCCTCGTATATATTTACATGATGTCACTCATAAACATCGTCACCAGAAATGTTCACTTCTTAAGTTAGAGATGAATCTGGTTTTTCGTTTTGATGAAGTAAACATTTACAAAACTAGCAATAGCACATAGGATGTGATTTTCTATATGAAGGACATCAATTTTGAGCTTTGCTTTTTCACTCAGTGATTAGTACATGGATAAGCATCATGTATATATGCAAAAATTATATATTTGTTAGAATATTGAATGTGCCATCCTCATGAAATCTCTGAGTCAGCCTTTAAGAAAAAAGTGTTGTTAGTTGAACATCAATTTATGCATTTTTCATTTTCGCATGATGATCATGTATACAGGATTGCTCACCACAATAACCTACATTGTTTTTATTCAAAATAGTCAAAAATGGAGATGCAGCTATGGGCCGACCATGTAACCTCATCAATCAAGATGATTATGGTATGTGTGCACTTTATTCTGTTAAAAGGAAAGACTTCCACATGTACCCCCTCGTATATATTTACATGATACAAAATTTATTTTAATTTTGGCCTTGTTCGATCAAAAACGGAATAAACAGCTAAAATAATAACATTTTATGTTACATGTAAATATAAGAGAGGGGTACATATTATGGAAGTCTTGCCCTGTTAATGTATTAACTTAAGTACTACAAAAATAGATTCTTGCTAGATCAAGTTGTGTGTGACGTGCATGTAATCTTATAATCTGAAGGTTGTGGTTCGATTCCCACTTCTGACGCAAAATTTTAATCTATTATTTTAGACTTAGAGATTGCAATGGAAACTTCAGAGCCGGCTGAGCTGTGATTTTCACAGTAAATATTAGGTTACTTGGTCGGCCCCTGGCCGCTTGTGAAAATGGCCTTCAAAGAAACCCAGAAATTTCTAATGGCCTATCGGTTATTTAAGCACAAGTAACACGTCCGTTACTGGTCACCGTAACACATCAGTAAGATATGACGTCATCACTAACCCCTGCAGTATTCCACGATATCGCATTATAACAGAAAAATAATACCGTTTGTCACAGTTTATTATGTGTAAGAGACTAGTACTCCCTTCCCGGCATGCATTTAGAGCAAAGAGAATCAAAGATGGCCGATTACAATTGGAATCAGCTGTGCGACGCTGCAAAATATCGGACTTTTGTGTGGTAAAGTGAGGCAACTTTAAAGGCTTACGATCACCGTTTGCTTCAAATCGCGCGATATGCAACAATTTTTTAGTGTAAAATAATATCTAAACTACACTGTGAACGTCTTTCTTTCTTCCCGATGGACCATTTTTAGCCATCAACGCCGGGTTTAAAGTGAGGGGTCTGGACTGACAAATTATGAATGTCACTTAGGTAAGTAACACCAAAATGGGTTACCTGTGCTGATAACGCTGGTGATATGTCACTTGGTTGGGTAACGAAACTTTTGTTCGTTACTTGTCCGAGTGACATTAACTTTGACCCGCGATACAAAAACCGGAAGTGTGACCTGAAGGCTGCAGCGCCGACTACGACGGTTAGGTGACTGTTACGGTGACCAGTAACAGACATGTGTTACTAGTGCGAGTGCCGAGAGGGACTGATTAAGGCAAAGTATATTACCTGATCACTCTGCATCTCATCTAACTGGTCTAACACACCCCAGGTAGCGATACCAAGAGCTACCACACTGGTCCTGCTATTAGCCAGCTGATAATCCCTCACGGCTTCTCCTACATACTTCATAACACCTGCATGAGTACCGCCTGTAATTATCCATGCTCCTGTAGGAAAACATCCAGAAATATATTAGGAAAGAAGTTAATTTGCAACTAATTGTATTGTGGGTGGTAAGATTGATAAATCTATGGCAACTGTGATGTTTTTTTAGTTCATAATGCCTACTTTTGTCCCCATTCAGCAACAAAAAGATAATTTAAACAGAGGTGAGTTTTTTGGGGGGCCGCTATTTTGAATCTGTAATTTTCATTTCCTGTTATGTGGTCGTGTTGATGTACCCCATCAATTACCAGAGTTTTGGTAAAAACATTCCAATGGCAAACTGGTTTTCAGGGGGGTGACACTTTGGACCCCTCCCTTATGCACCAACGAGAGTGGAAATGACCTTAGGCTGGGTTCACATAGGAGTATACTATTTGGGTATACGGTGCACATTTTGCAGGGCACACAAGAGGCTTAAATCGAACAATAGGATTTCCTAATACCGGGTTACATAATAATAAATAATAATACAACCATGTTATAAAGCGCATGTAGCTACATTAAGTCTCACTGCGCTCTACACACTGTAACAGGAATGAATACAAACTGTTAATACAAACACAAATAATAAAGTACCACATGTGGTAACAAGAATGTGAGATGAAATAACTTAGTGAGGTTAAACAAGTAAGTTTTGACAGAGCATTTGTTGAATTGAATCAACAGCCTGTTGAAAATTCTTATTCGCATAAGGACGATTGTTCCTAGTTCAGCTGCATGCAGAAGAAAATGCCCGACGAACCATAAGATTGAGGGCACGATTTGAAAGGCCGTAGATCTGCCTTATAGTATAGTGGAATCAACATTTGATTTTCGTGCCGCGTATACCGTCCTGTTGCGGATGTGGCAGCTGGTGTTCAGGTGTTCTGATTTCCCCTATAAACAATTTATTGTGTGCTTTGGTTGAATAAGGGCAAGTTTACAGCAATAGGATTTCTTTGTCTTTGTCGTGAATTTCATTTTGGCAGCCAAAGACGGGTGGGTGCGATTATGCGACTTGTCATACCTGGATAGCGTAGAGTCGTTGCCCTGTCCTGGTCGCCAGTTGCATCGTCGGGTCGCGATCTCCGGCCTCTCTACATACGGAGATGGAGTTTCGGGAGGGCCAGCTGGTCCGGGTTCAAACAGCTCACCAGCGGGCTGTCATCCACGCTGCCCATACCCTAGCTTCGTCTGACATCGGCGATGCATATTCTGACTTCTGGCTCCGTGCCCACAGAAGCTGGGGCATTCCATCGCCATTCCGGGAGGGGGGGGTCCCTGCACCCCCTGTTGGGACGGGGGGTGCGACGCAGTTTACAGGGTGTATTGTAATGCCAACTGCGGTGCTGGGGTGGTTGCGTAGGGCGGGCCAGCTGCTTGGGTCTGCTTGGCTGGAGGGCTCGCCGGATGGGGGGGGAGGAAGTGTCCAATATCACGACTGTGCCCACTCAGGCCCGCGGTCCTGGGGCGCCATCGGCAGGCCTCCGCCGGGCGTGCTGTCCCATCTTTTTTAGGCGGTGCCCTGTCTCTGCGGGCTCCGTCGCTGCCCAGTACTTGTCAGCAGTGGAGGGTGGCAAGAAGACCACACTCCGCGGGCGGGGAGCCCACTCTCGTGCTGTTGATGCGAGATTGGATGGCTTCTGCGGGCCTCTCCACCGTCGGGCCCCGTGTCCCGGCCATTCGCCTGGGTGACCATCAACCGAGGGACTGGAAGTTCTAGATGGGAGGGCTCCTGGCGGTGACGGCATCCATACAAGTTCTTGAGGAGTGTGGCACCCGGGGCTGTGCGATGGCCTCCGGCTCTTTCTTCGCTTGTTTGGGGGGCGTCAACTATTCCCTCCGGGTGGAGGACTTCAAAGGTCATTGCGGTCCTGAACCTGGGAGGCCAGCAGGTTTAGCCCGGAGTTGCAGACCCATCTTCGCTGCTTGTCTCACATCTGGTAGGCTGCTTGGTGACTGGTGCTCGCGGATCGGTGGTGGGCTGTCGGTCGGTTTGCCCCGTACCCGGGCTGGGTTTCGGGGAAGGGCGGGTCCTGCCTTATGGTCTGATGGCAGGACTGGTTAGTGACATCGGACGGCCTTCCGGGGGGTGGTGGCAGGGTTTTGGAGCAGTCCTTCATGACCTGGCTTGCTGCGTACAATGCGGTCTGGCATCGGGGTCTCTGCCTCAGGCTGCTTAGGGTCTTCCCTGATGTCGGGCTTTGTCCGGGTTCGTTGTGCTGCTCATCCTGGACGGATCTTTCGCCTGGAGGCGTCGGGTGGGCATGCAAGTAGAAGGCGCAGGCTTCGGAATGGTGTCCCGCGGGGTTCTGTCCTGGCACCCAGTCCTCTTTTCGACATCTGCGTCTCAGATGTGCCTGGGGGAGATTGTTCGCAGTGTCCCTACGCGGGACGAACGCGGCGTTTGGACTGCTGCTATTCCTTTGAGTCTTGGAGGCAGTGTTGCATACGGATCTTGGTCACTGTGGGCCAGTTCTTACACCGATGGCGCTTGGGACTCGGCAGGCCCTGGGCCGTCGGCTCTGTTTTCCCCCTTGCAAGTCATGCGCAGGGGGAGAACTTGGCGTCACTCTGAATGGAGAGGGGCTGTCGCATGGCCATGCCGGTGCCTTGGGCATCAGTGGAACGGCGGCCTTGCTTCAAATCAATCGGCGCACCAGGCAGTCGCTGCCGGACCAGTCCCGTGTACGGCCCCTCTAAGCCTCGCGGGGAACTGGATGGGTGCATCTTTTGACACTTACATACATCCACTGTTGCCTTGGCATACTCCACTACTGAATACGCTGCACCAGTAATGGAGTCACATGTAAATCACACAAGATTGGTGTCGTTCTGGGTGATGCAATGAGACTTGTAAGTGGTTGGCCCTTTTGGCAACGCCTGTAGAATATCTCAATTCTGTATTCTGTCTGGCAATGGCTGCCTGCCGGACCTGTGAGGAACCTTCGGGCGATCGGGCTCGCCGAGAGGTGTGGTGAACCTGGTGGCCTGGTCCCCCCGCCGGCCCCCTTTGAGGATCAGAAATTCCGCAAGAGTCCCTTTGCTACCCCCATTCCATGACACTGCTCGCGGTGTCCCTGTCTATCATCTGATAATGCAGATGGTGTGGGCGGTGGTCTTCCCTTGCTTTGGGACCGAAAGCGGTTTGTGTGACAAGCCCGTCTGGCGGGCCCGGGGGCTGTGACCTGAATAGGAAGGCCTGTTTCCAACCTCAACAGACTCAGAACTTGCGTTGGTCGTACAAAGACTTCCCTTTCACAAGATCGGAGTAGAACTTTTACCAAACTGCGATTGTGGAGAGCCACAACCATTAGCCACATCATACATGACTGTGAGGTCTACAAGTCCCAAGATGAATTCCAGGCCTGATGCCTGATCAACCTTGATGATGAAACTATCACTGGTTAAAGACGGATCTTCGACTGTGATTTTGGACTTGCACCACGAACTACGACATAGAGTGACTACCGTTACTTCTATGTGCACCCAGCCTTATGCACTTTAGTGTTTAACTTAGGCAGTAATTCAGATGATACAAAAATTTCAACTTTTCAGGTATGGATGGGGGCCTGATGGATCATGAAATGCGCCTTTGAAGGTAGCCAATTACGATTCTTACTAAATTCCTTGCCTAGAGGCCCAATTAAACCCTTGCCTACGCCCCATTTGAAAGCACAACAATGTATTTCAATTTTCACAAAAGTGTAATTTTGAAATATGGCATGATTTGCTTTCAAGTGAAGTGAAAGATATGTCTGTTCATTCCCATAAGTGTTTTTCCACATAAAAAAAAAATGAAATAAAATAAGTACTGGAAAAATTTGCTGTGAAACTTGGCTATAGAAATTTCTTATAAGTGAAAGCAAAAGACGCTGATTTAGATTTGCTTATATTAATATCAAACATAAGGCAGATTTTTTATTTGCTCCAATTTATTGTACCAAAGAAATAATTTTCAGCTTTATCCTTTGGATTTATTTCTGAGGAAAGCTTTACAAACAGGGCAAAATCGGGGCTTTTCCATTTTTTACACCAACCCATATGTAAAATATCACCTTGCACTCAATTGCAACCTCTAACCCCTGAGGTTTACCCCACTTCTACCTTTCTTACAGTATCTCAGGATGGCTCATTACCATGTATAGTACGATCTAACCCCTGAGTAATCCATCAAAATAGACCTATGTATCTGTAAAACCTTAAAAACTTTTTCTAACGCGGTCTCTGATTGGGTTAAATACACCATATAACGAGTATAAACCAATCACTCTGAGCTAGTAAAAGCTCAATTCCCCTTGGTACATTTCAGTAAAGCTTCCATTACCCCATGTAAAATTTAAAAATACACCCCCTGGTTTTTTGGTATGGTATCTGATCCCAGACCACACAGGTCAGTTTCATGTCATGTATTTACAAATTACACCCGCACTGAACTATGTTCTTGGTAATTACTTATGTAAACTCATAGTGAATTAAATCGGCGGGCCGCTAGAGCTCAGGGAGTTAAGGTACAAAAGAGAACATTAAAGCTTACACATTTTTGTGTAAGTCAATTAAACTTTTATACTATTGTGACCTGTGCTGACTGCTGCCTTGATGATCCCTTTACGGAAACACATCCCTAAACGACTGTTCGTTGAAATTAAGAGCGCGCCACCCAGTGACGGAAATGAGCAGCTTGGGTGTTCCGAGATCCATTCTTTGTCAAGCACGTTGTATACCTTTGCTGTGCTGTTTGTGGTCCACACCACAACTATGTCAACAACAAATGACGAACGAAATGTTACATGAAAAATTGTTAATCATCATAGCTTGCATAAGAAAATGTTTTATTGATAATGAGAATTGTTCCATACATGTTCAAGTAAAAAAAATGACCGAGGCCCCCCCCTTATTCCAAAAAAGGCAAGGACATTTCCAAAAGCGCACCTCAATTTTTTACACCGGCTTTTTTACATAATTAGATTCTTATTAAAGCAATTTAGCACATTTTTTGAAGGCGCCCCCAATTTTCAAAAAAAAAATTGAGATTTTTACACGTTGCATTGGTAAAGGCTAGTAAACAATACTTTGAATGTTAAGCGAAAAATATCGTGGTCCAACCAAAAAGGATTTTGTAATTGGAAATAATTATCTCGGAGATCTCCAAGAATAATTCAACACTGCTGGAAACCCTTCCATGGAAATAGAAATAGCCGGAAAATAGCGCCATGTACGGGTCTACGCTCATCCATAAGTTGTTTATATTTGGGTTCAGAAGTCAATCAGAGGTTATTTTCCTCTAGGTGGCACTATTTCCTTCATTTCATCATGGAGCAACATAAACGTAGCATTTTCCAGCTCTGCCGTTATCTGGGATCCCAATTCTAGGATCCCAATTTCAAGTACAAAATCGCTTATTGTACGATAAATATGCATTTTTTAGCCTTCTCGTTCGCGGGTATAGATTTCCTAGACAATTCCAACGTAAACTGTGCAAAAATATAAAAAAAATTGAAAATGTGGCAACTCTTCAAATTGCCATTAATTGCTTTAAGTCTAATCAGCAACGTGACAAACCCAAAAACACACCGTCTTTATGTAATACAAATAGATTAGTATTTTTGTGTCGTGCAAGCATTACACAGCAACCAAGTTCAAATTCTTATGTGTTTTTTTCTGTTTGTCCATAAACATCTGAAACATTCTTGGTATGCATTAATACACAACAAAGAGAAGATTCAGAGCTTCCCACAATCGCTTGCTTCCATGGAGGTTTTTGTACAGTTTCTGCTGTGACTCGTTAGTGACTTGCAACATGGCTAATTGACAGTACTGATTCACAAACGTGCTGTTTAAGATCTTGATCATACTGCCAACATCCTACAAGGAGTCCACTGGCCAGTAAGTTGTGCGCAGCAGATTTTAAATTAAGTCTTGCTGGTAGTTCTGCTTGCTTGTTTTTTGTTACGATACATGTAGTTTTTCATTGCTTGTCTTAATAATATGGTGTCTGAGATGGTTGCAAATTCTCCCGGCACTGTGTTCCAGTCCTTTAATTGTTTCTGGGCAAAAGGAGTTTTTGTTAAAGTCCCTTTGATGCAGAGATGGTTGTCAAAACTTGGAGTTGTAGTTGCCGTGAGGATCGTGAAGAGGCTAAGGAGTTTCCTATTTGTATGATGGTGCCATGGCTTTAATGAAACGTTCCTCCTGGTTGAGAGTGAACCCAGGCTTACTTTTTGAGCATTCTGTACACAGCCTTTGGGTTGACGTGTAATCATGAAGGCAAAGCTCCGCGCAACCATCAACTTTATCGTGAGAACTTTTGGTATCTGGGTCCATAACTGTGATGAGTAATGCGTCTAGGGTCGAACCAGGGTCTGATAAGCCGACACTTTGAAGTGTTGAGGACATGAAAAAAGTACGTTGAATACAACCAAGGGTCCGGTTTTTGCCAGAATCCAGTGATATGATCATGTGGGAGTTCCAATGAGTTTATTGATAGCTGGTGGCTCCTAGGATTAGTTGACAGTCCTGTTTCTTGCAGAAAATGATCCACGATTTGTAATTGTGAATTTTTTTTTGATCTCGCATGTTGAGTCTCAGCACCAAACATTCTGGGATTGGAAGTGCTTTGCCAATTATGTTCCCAAGTGACCAGGGTGTTAAGGTCTGTGAATGATTGGGACGCAATTCGTTTTTGATTTCCTGTAAGTACGCAATCGTCTGCGATAAACGTACAATGGAATTAATGTTGTCTGGTAGGGGTCCTTTTATATACTCCCGGACAATACTGTCCAATGTGTTAAAGTGTTTCAATCATCAAACGCTCTCACATGACTACCTAAGACCTGTACACAAACTTCCAATGGAACACTGCCTTGTGGGGAAAGCATAACTTAGATCTTCTCTTAATACCCAATCAAGTAGTGCAAATTGAGAGAAATTTGTATCCTAAAAAAATCTCCTTGTGACTCTTTAAGGGCGCTTTGTTCCGATTGTCTTCGGGACCCCCTGATTTAACCGAAGTAGTAATAATTTGATATCCAATGAACTGTATTTTTCTCATGGTCCTCCTGAAATTGCATTCTTTTCAGCTTCAACTCCCTTTCGTCCCAAGTACGGCAAGAAACGCTGACTTTTTAATGGTTAACCTTCAATATTAGCACAGTAGTGAAAATAGGACTTTGCACTGTGCTTATCTAATCGCGTCTATCACCAAAACCAAAGTTGTGTTTCCCATGGAATTGATGGACAGCGTCGTTCTTCCCCTCAGAAGTGAGAGGGGAAACACTCGCGATCGATTCCTACCCTCCGCGACCTTACTTTGCACAAATGTCTCATTTGGGCCCGACCAAACCTCTATTATACCACATTAAAATTTCTCTAACCGCGAAAATAGTCCCGATTGCGCGCACTACTTTTCGGACAACCAACCGTCCCTGCCAGTGAGACTCCTTATCCCAATTGTTTCTCCATTGTTTACAACACAACCTTCCCGAGACCTCTTGTGGTGGAACAAACTTGTGGGAGGCTCGTAATGTCGCGAGGGTAGTATCGCTCGCTATGTATCCCCCTCTCACTTCGAGAGGGAAATAACCCTGCGCTCCTCGAAGCTCCCTCCCCTAACCTTACGTATTGCACAAAAAGTAATTTCCCACTGGGAGTCTCAGCGGTGGAAGACGGGTACGGGGAGGTAGTCACCAGCGATAGCATATCCCCGTCTCGTACAGAGAGACTCACCTAGAGCTCCTGATTGCGCGTCACTTCTACTGCACACAGTGCTGCATAGCACATCCCCCTCTCCGCACCAGAACGTCTGCGAAGATTAACTCTCTGAAACGTTGTTGCGGAACTCCAACCTATATTGTTCCAGGATATCCTGGATTGAGGAGCCGTTGTAAAATCCCGGAGGAGGCTTACACGTACATCATGGCCGAGCCCAAAGCCGACCAACCGATCGGGATTTTTCGTTGTGCACTTCGGATGTCGAGGTAACCCATCGGCTAACTTGTCCTTCGCTGGGCCGGACCATATGGAGGGCCGTGGAGATGAACAGCTGTTTTGTCTTCCGGACCCTTCGTTACGCTTCTAGAGCCCTAACCGGACACCAGGGTTTCTTCCGACCGTCCTGCCAGCCAAGGCCAGGTCCGGAGAAACACCGGTCGGGTGTGAAAAACAAGGGTCTGATTCTTAGGGAGAAAAAACCCGCTCGTGTGAGGATGGACACGCCGTCCTTCACCACCCAAGTGAGCCTCGTCATGGCCCAGGATGTATCTCGAACCTGTCGGCCCGGAAGCGACTGCCACGGGAAGGGGCCATCTTCCTAGTTAAATCCAGGAGACTGGCCTCCTCCAGTGGCTCGAATTCCTCAGACGCTAAGAACTGGAGGTCTAGTCGCAGGTCCCAGTCCGTCACGAGTGAACTAACCGGGGACGAACCGAAAACATGCCCTTCAGCAGATTCGTGAGGACGGGCTGTTCGATATTGACTGTAGCCGTCCTCGTGGGGAAGCCCACCGATGGTACGCCCCAATCGCGGTGCGGTAGCACCTGCTGGTTGGACGCCCAAACCCTCGTGAAATTTCCGTTAGGAACTCCCCGATCTGCCCTACCGACGCAGGCAGCGGATCGATCTCTCGTTGGCGCACCACCTAAAGAACCGGCGGAGTCGAGAATCGTAAGTTTCTTTAGTTGACTTCCGCCTTGCCTGATCCGCGAGCGCGTGCAGCCTTTCGAAATTCCCCCTGGTATTGTTGGCGGAAATGTGCCAGACAAATAGTTGAGAGCGCGGATTGTACGCTCTGGGACGGACGTGGTCCGGCTGTAGGACCGCTTATCAGATCCCCACGCTGAGGAGCAAAGACGGGGGCCCCCACTAGCATCTCCAAAGCCGTTGAAACCAGCAGCTGAGCCGGCCACATTGGGGCACCAGCAGAACAGGCATTGTAACGGACTGAGCTACTTCTCGAGGACTCTCCGGTAATCATCGCAATGGGGGGGAAATGCGTAGGCATTGGCAATGATCCCCGACCAATCAACCACCATTGCATCCCGACGCACGGCTCTGGGATCTTAGGGATCTTAACTCCATGATAGTACGCCGGAAGCTGGTGATTCTCACGGCGGAGGCGAATAGTCCACCACGTGGGACGCTGTAAGCCCCTCTAAAAATTGACCGGCAGACTGTCCGGCGGGAGGCCATTCCGCTGATTCCGCCCCTCCTTCGATGGCGCCTGGCTTAGCGTCCCTTCCGGTATGGTGTCCCTGGACATTCTCCACCCCGGGTCCTGTGCTGCTATCGCAGGGCCATGCCCCGTTGCCTGCACCACTCTCTTACCTTTCACCTGACCCAGGCGACCAGTGCTACAGTGCCTGGAGATTGCCCGCAGCTCGAGCACATTGAAATGATGGCGAGCACTGCTGGGCGAACCAACGGCCCGACACTTCGTTGGACCCTAGGTGGGTCTCCACCCCGACTTTGACGCGTCTTTGACAGCGTCACGGGAGTGTTAATTCCTGAAGGGGCTCCCCCCTCCCAAGTTGTGTGTATGCTTCCACCAACTGAGTCGGGGGCGCCGCTTCAGGGGCAACTGGAATCTGGAGGGACGTTGGGTGGTACCAGGATCGGACGTAACCTGAGCATGTGGATTTGGATTCCCCTCATGCGTAACCTGCAGTAGGGAACCATCCAAATGAGGCTGGCCAGAAGTCCAAGAAGCCGAAGCCATAGCTGTCTTGACCGGGGACCTGCTTCCTCAAGATTGCTCGGGCATCACGCCACACCGAGGCAACCCGCTCTGCTGAGCCTCAACCTTTACCTACAGACATCCAACTCGCTCCGAAAGTGGGGCCCTGGGGGTCGATACGGCTGACTCTGTCGAGGTTTACTGTAAACCGCGAGACCTTATCAGGTCTAGCCCCTCCTCAATAACGGCTTGAAGCCTCTGCTAGGATTGCGCCAACCAGTAACCAAGCCTCTATGTAGACAAGATTTTTGTCCTGCCCTTTCGCCTGAGGAACTCCGCTACCACCTTCACTCCCCTTGAAAGTTCCGTGGCCGTCGATAGGCCGAAGGGCACGACCCGGAACTGGTGAGCCACCCCTTCTAAGGCAAAAACAGAGCCTTCTTTTAGTATTCGTGGCACGTGACTTGGCCTATGCGTCTCTCAAGATTCCACTTGTCCCCCCCGCCATCCCTTGGTTAAGCAGAAGGTGGAGTATAAGCCCTCTTTGATTGGATGCGAGAGGCTATCACGTCACGATTTGGCCAGCAGGCGCAGCTATCCTTGCAGGCTCGCGTCGCGCTAGGCAGTGGCCCTTGGAAGAGGGGTGAACCTCAACCCTCTCTGAGGGGAGGGCAGGCTGTGAACTCTTTGCGGTACCTGTGGGTTACCACATCTAGGACCCAAGGGTCCCGAGGTCACTGCCTGCCACGCTCGCGCGAATTCCATGAGGCGATCGCCTACCCACTGAGGCGAGATGTGCTATACTTGGTAGTCCATAAAACGACCTCGCGTTCGCCTTTACTTCCTCGCCTTTGGGCTTTTTGCCTCGACCTTTCGTTTTACCTTTAGATCTCTGTCCCTCTTAACGGCTGGGTTTTACCCCCTCTTTAAACCGCGGTGCATACCCTACGTTCCCTGGTTTCTATGGCTTGGTAGCCTGGTAGGGGGTAGCGGCGGGCTGAGCGCCCCATTGAGTGTCCGGAGGCTTTGGGCCTCGCTCCCACGAAAGGTTTGTTGGTTCCCTTCTTTCCCTGAGTCGCCTGAGTCCCGGCTTTTTGTCGCCTAAAAACAGTGCCTATTTTCGCTCCAGCTCCTTATCTGGATGGAAGGCCCATTGACCTCCGAAAAGGTCTTTCCCCAGGCGCCTCGAGCCTTCCACTGAGTCCATGACGTTCAAGGCCTTGGCGACCAGTTGGCCATCTAGATCTCACCGACCTGGCCACTATACGAGCGTACTTCTCGGCGACCAAGTGATTAAGGTCCGAAACCACGTTGATCGTCCTATCATTGGCGGCTTTGAAAGCGACCGTGTCCGGCTCCGTCAGGGACCGTGCCAGGTGTGCGAAACCAACTGCTGGGCCGGTTATCAGGCGTATCCGTCCCTAGCCATGGGGAGTCAAGCGCCCGCAGCTCGCCATCCCGCTCCGTATTCCATGGTTTAAACCCGGAATGGGGCGTGAGGCTCGAGATTAACCCCTCGCGCCCTCGCCCCTGGGGAGAGTCCTGAATGGGGACCGCATCTCGATTACCCGGTCCGAGACACAGCCTGAAGGGCGCTTCTGGGCCCAGTTGGTGTAAACCATGTAGGGAGTGTCCTCTTCACGCTCCGGGAAGGCTGTCCCTAACCGTGGGGCAGGATCCTGTCCACCTGCCCCTCTGAGTGTACCAGTCGCATGGTGGTCTAGATCCCTTGACTAGGTATGAAAGGCATTGAGCTTGGAGGTTGGGCGGACGGGCTGTCACCCCGAGATCTGACCCCACCGGCGGGGGAGACTTAAACTCCAACAGCAGCGCGGCGTCCGAGAGGCACCGCCGCGAAAAATGGGGTCGAAACTCTAGGGGTTAGCATCCGTTCCGCAACTGACCTTCCACCCACTCGTAGGCCGATGGCGGGACCCTATATGGTTTCGCCCCAGGCTCCTGCAATGGGTCTCGTAAAATCCCATGCAACTTTCCTCCTATTTCCTCCTCCTCGCTCCCTCCGTCTTGTGTGCCGGGGGTTGACGCTCCCTGTGGGAGGGTTTCCGTCCACGGTACCTGCGACCCCTTGGTGGCGGTCTCGGGCGGAGGGCGTGAGGCCCAGTGGAGGTTCGAAGTAGCCTGCAGAGTGAAACCCTGTGCCATAGGATGCCCGGGGATTCGCCCAAGGGGCAAGAACGGTTTTCTGCCTTTGTCCGATTGCCTGGTTCCTTCCTCCCCCTTTGTGGGAGGAATGAGGATGGCAGGTACAAACGTTTTTCCGCCGTAATGAACCTTTTTTACAGAGGGGGAACGGCGTTAAGCTCGTACCGCCCAACCATCCTCTTGTCTAGTCTAGGCCCTTGTGAGGGTCCGACGGAGGTTGGGATTGATCTACCGTCGACCGTACGGTCGGAGCGAGGACCCGGTATGGTCCACTAGATGTGGAAGGTGGCACGCTAGGGTCTCTTATGTTGTATGGTCGGGACTGGGTTTGTCGCCGACCATGTCGACGCCTGGCCACCGCCCTGGAATCCTCCGTGCGTGCTACGACCCGAGGTTCGTGTCCACCCTCACTTCCCGACCTGCCTTTGTCTGGTCGTTTGGAAGGGTGGGAACGTCTACCACCATCCTCGACGGAGAAGCGGGAAGGGGTCTCCTCCGTCGTAATCACTCCAGCCTCTCCCCTTTTCGAGGTGGAGGTGGACGCCGACTCTCATCCCCCGAAAAGAGCTCCTATCGATTAGCTCAATGCTAATAGCATCCGCATGACCCTGTGTTAGGCCTCTTTTCCTTAGCCGGCGAGCTCACAGCCTCGTTCGGGGGAGCTTGCGTTTTGCCGGCAAGGGCCCTCCGTCCGGCTCCCAAGCCCTCAGAATTAGGGAGAGCTACTCCATTGACAGAGTTCGCCAGCTTTGCATAGATAAGAATAACCGTTAACCATACCCCTTTGGGGTGACGGGTTTGGGCCTCCAGACAAGGCAGTGGTTATGTCCCGGCCTCTGAATTGAGGAGAGACCTGAAAGTCCCTGGTCTCGGCCGGGGTCCCCGGCTGGATCAGGAACTCGACCTTGCTTGGCTTCAAGCCTGTCCCTCGGGAGAGCGATCCAGTGTTCACCGTTGTTCCCGGCCTGTGAGCTCCACTCCCGACCGGGCGCTCGACCTTGGACTGGGCTTTGATGCCTCCCTCAAGGGAGCTGGTCTGGGACTTTCCGGTCGGTGTTCTACCCCTACCTGGTGCTCTGACCTACCTGTTCCTCCCCGACCGTACCGTCCTGGGACTACTGGCCTATAATGCCTTTCCTCAAGGGAGCTGGTCTAGAAAGCGACCTGTTCGGTCCCCGACCTGTTCTCGACCATGACCTGGTTCTCCCCGACCGTGAGCTCGACCCGTGGACTGGTCTCGAGAGTCCGCCCGCCTTGGTACTGGTCGCAGAGATTCCCTGCGTAGTCGAGTCCCGACCTGAGTCCCTGTACCGACCTGGGCGCCTGCCGGGACCGAAGCCCGCCCTGGGGTTTCTTGGGGCCTGCCCTCAGGGTAACTGGTCCAGGATCACCCTGGTCGGAGCTCACTCGACCATCGTCGCCTCTGCGCCTTTTTGTTTCTGCTCAATTGGACGTCTTGCCTCCGATCGTCTGATTTACTTGGATCTCCTTCTTGTCCTTCGACCTTGCCCAGCTAAGGTGGTGGGTTCCGAACCCGGGGGTCCTTCTTTGAGGACCGCCACCCGGTGAGTTCTCTTTAGAGACTTCCTTCAGGAAAGACGGCAGATCAGACACGACTTGCTGACGTCGTGTGGTCGGGGGAGCCCTTAGGCCTATTCCCTCTGCTGCTTCCCCCATATGGAGTCCATATTGGTGTCGCTCTGATTGGTCCATCTGTAAAATAAATTCAATAAATAACAGATTAGTACCCCCCGGGAGTAAGAGAGAGCCAGGGTACCCCCAAAAAAGAACTGGGACCTAGACCCGACCCGAAAGAATCTCTATCCATCGAACGGGATCCCGTGGGCTGCCCTAGAGTTCCCCCCGACCTATGGAAGGGGACCACCTCCTCCCCTTGTAATCCCGACTGAGAGAGACCCTCGACCTTGTCCCGACCTCGTACCCCAAGTCCCGACTCTGTGCGTAGGGAGGGGAATGGGCGGACTTCCGATTTAACTCGATGGATGGTTGGGGCATAAAGCCCCCTGACCCTTCCTGCCGCCTCAAGTTATAGGCCTCCAGCTGCCCATCATCCCCCCGGGACTGGGTGCGACAAGAAAGAGGGGAGGTCGGGGGGACCGTGCTACGTTAACGTCGAAGATGGAAGTATCCGGGAGCCCCAGGCCTTCAACTTCAATGTAGGAATCGCGACCCTTCGACCCCCCCCCCCCCCCCCCCCCCCGCGGGACCCTATCATCCAGGGGGAGGATGCCGGATAGCGATGGGAAAAAGGTCCCCCACCTTCCCGAACTCAAAAGGAAGTACCTTGGCCCGCCCTGGCCCATAAAACCAGGACCTGAAAGGAGACTTAATAGACCCACGTCCTGTTTGAGGAGGGTCCAAACACTTTAGATCCGTCCCAACACATCCCTATTCGATGGGAGACTCGCGGTGGCAACTCTAACTTAGTGGCATGGTCCCATTTGGGGTGACCCCCCCACTCTGACTCAACCTGCCCCAAACTCCCTCTAACGGACCCCAGGGACACCCCCAAACCCCTAGGATAGGCCCCGGGGTGGAACGATCCCCAGGGGGCCAATGCAAAACACCAAAAATGACTTATTGCACCAAGGCCCACCATACCTAAAGAAAAACATTGAATATCAGCCTGAAAAACCCATTGTGTTTGCCTACCATACCTAAAATAATATCATATGTTTTTTGGACCAAACCGCATATCATAAAACCACCACCGTTTTTTAGGCCACGGCTTACCTATAAATACTCAACATGGGCGTACAACGGCTAGAATTTGTGTTACAACTTTTCCTGGGACACTAGCCCCTGAATCAAATAACAGGTGAGAGAATGCTCAGAAACTCCCCCGTTCTGTCATGCAAACTCCTCGTCATAATGACGGAGGATAGAAGTGGATGTCCAAAAGAGGGGCCGCACAAATCTCGATCTTGATAGGCGGGGCCCTCTTCGTTGATACAATTCGATATACACGGCGAGATAAAACATCGAAAATTCACATCTAACATCGCCAAATACACTAACTCTTGGCTCTTACTTTTTGTCTAACGACACTTAAAGAACACGATCAGTTATTTGAAAAATTTTGAAATTGTGCAGGAATAGCTTTCAAAGTGAAGGATAAGTCTGTGATTCTTACGTTACCTTTCCAGTGTGAAATAGCCAGGAAAGAGAGAAAACGGCAGTGTTTCCAAGATAAACGATTCCCAATTCAATTACGTGTTGTAGTAATGTCCGTTCGGACAGTTAATTAACTCAATCTCTCCGTTCCTGTCCTTATTAGGTTGTGCTCGTGCTCTGGTCTTATCATTGCAGGGTATGTTAGGAATCCTGTACTTGTTACATACATGCAAAAATCGTATTTTTGATGATTTTATCGATTTGCTGATTTAGCAAATCACTGATAGTGTCTTTAAGTGCTCATCGTCGACGTTTCTTTCGTACTGCAGCTTATTTGCCGCAGATTGGAAAATTTTTCGGTAGCTCACGATAGCTTCTCCCCTTTGAGAAACAATTTGATAAGTACGACTCACTGCGCATGGGCGGTGAGTTTTCCGAAAAGTAGTGCGTGCTATCGGCGGACTTTTTCGTGTGCTAAATTTTTAATGTGTATAGAGGTTTCTTGTCGGGCCCAAATTAGACAGTTGTGCAAAAAGTAAGGTCGCGGAGGGTATCGATCGGTAGTGTCTACGGGTGGGCAGGCTTCCCAGATCAACGCAAGAACCTATGAACAAAAATCGTAACAAGCAACTTTTAAAAGGAGACAAGGCTGAGAAGAGTTCTGTATCTACAGTATTTGAGCCTTACCATGGGTAACAAACTTTGAGAATGAAATTCCACTTTTCTTAATACATCTCAAAGCAGGCAAAGAGTCAAGAGTCTATGAATCTTAATCTATTTAAACAATTGCACAGTGTATGCATCAATACAAGCTTTAATTTGTACCGTTCATCAGGTACAGTTTAATTTGGGGAAATTTTTCAATCAACCCCAGAAACTTGGTAGGGAGGTCCCTCCAAGAGTCTTAAGTAGGAGCCATACCAATTTCTGCCAAAAATTGAGACCCATAGATAATTGGAAATTTTAAACTTCAAAGGTTTATGTTTAAAGCAAATTTGGGTGATTTTGGCTCCTACTTGAGAGGATATATCGTAATTGTCCGAAAATTTGCGTAGGTGTCTATAACAATTTTGCGTAAATTTTCCAAAAACATTTATAAGATGTTAAAGAAAAGTGATCCACCTCTATACCAAATGACAGGAGAAAGGGTCTTTCATTTTTCAGGCTGAAAAGAATCCCCATAGTTTTGGCGGCACATCCCTGTGTCATTATTTGTGTTGGGGTAAGTGACTTTTGTGCAATTTGGCTGGCCTGATATATTGTCCTGGACCATCTAAGGGCCATATGGTGTGGAGCATTTCCTGTAGCATAATTATCGGAGAAATATTCAAGTCAAATATGCTCCAGAGCATATCAATCATATTTACTAGAGCTCCTGGAGCATAAATACCCGTCGAAATATTTAAGTTGAATATTCTCGAGAGCAATCTTGATCAGTGGAGGATATTCTAAGTAAACTTCTTGCCCGCAATATTCACATTATCGGCCCAAAATCGTACAAAAGCTTACTCCCCGGCCTACTACCAACCGTGTGTGCTTTTTGGCCCAATTAGAACCTGACTTGGCCACCCCCAAATTCCTATCCTCTCCATATGCATTGGGTAGCTAGCTGATTTTTGTGTGTGCTTCTCTACATGCCATGTTTCCTTTTTGTTCTTTGGACGTACGTAGCGGTGGTTTCGTGTTTTGAATGCTTTTACCACATCCACATTGGGATCATCGTCACTGAAAAAGGAAGAATTTGGAATTATACGTAACTAATTCATCATCATCATCATTGTCATCATCCATTTCATGTGTTAGCCTTCATAAGCAGGGTGGGTAGGACATGCCAACCTAACAGCAACAGCGAATTCAAAACGGCATCAACTTCCAGGTGCTAGTCTTTTTCAAAGACTTACCGTAGGAGGGCGCTCTTACGCATATCGAACGGTTACACACAGACTTGACTAAAGACTAGGCCTGGTCACGAATATTTAAATCTTAAATGACCATTATTGGAAATTACACTATTTTGCAGCGAGGTTAATCCACTAACCTCAACGGATTTTGACGTCAATAATTTTTTCCTAAATTATCATGATATTACTTGAAGATCTTTTGAATGAAGGTTTAAGAGTTGATTTTGTAATGTACTGAGACAGAGACTTGTCATATTAATGCACGTAACATCCCGGCCCGGCGCAAATTACCGTTTGGAAAACCCCTATGCCCAAATCGATCACTTGACGATCAAGGTCTGTCCTACCCCCTTCCCGTAAGTCTATATCACCTCTTCACCTCCTTTGGTGTCCAGGAGATTGTTTGTAATACCGTATGGTCTGCAATAAACATTCCATTCTGTGAGCTTTTTCTTTCTTCCAAAGTGTGCTTTTACTATAGGTCCTTTGAAATATTTTCCATTGCAAACCACAGCCAGCAGGCAGGGGGAGGGAAGAAAGAGAGTGGGTGGAATACGGGGGTGGGGGAGTGTGTGGGGTCGGTTTAGGGTAGTGGGTGGTGGGTGTTGGTGTGTGTGCAGGATGAGGTGATGCGCGAGGCTGAGTGAGTGTTGGTAGGCGAAGCGAGGTGGTGTTCTGATGGTGAGGGTGAAATGTAGAAGAGGGGGATGAAGGTGTGAGTGAAGGGGGAGGGCAGAGTGTATAGGAGGGCGAGGGTAGGGAAGAAAAGAGAAGTGAGGGAAAGAGAGAGTGTGCAATGGGAATGGGAGTTTTTATTCATTTAACCTCTCATTTGCCTTCGTTGTCTAGCACAAATTGTACACACATCGCTGCTGCAGATTGGCCTTGTATCCATTGAGGTGTCAGTCTGTAAGAAATAACATTGGACACAACTATCACATTAATGGACGAATCTACTCATGAGAGGAATCATGAAATAATTTCATACATACATGTACCCAAGGATATTTATTTTGTACCTACAAGTTCTTCATAAATATGGTACAATTTTAAATCACCAAAATCAAATTTTTACAAAAAAAACAAACTCATAATTTCTTGGAAGGCTCATCTATTTTTTGCCGTCCCTCTAACTTTTTTTTTCTCTTCCCTCTCACTTGATTGTTGTAGCTGTAGCTCCTTCAATCCCCTTCCTTTAACCCCTCTTTCCTTCCCCCCTCCCTCCCTCATCCGTTCACTTCCTCCTTCCTCCTAATTCTTCCTCTCCCTCCGTCTTCATTATCCCCCTCAGTCCTCACTATCATAGCACTCTGCATCCATACCCACACAGCAAAGTAAGAAAATATGAAAAGATATATTTTTCCAAAAGAAAGCATGCTAACCAGGTATCTTAATGTCTCCCCCAACCTCCCCTTACAAGTTACACATAGTCCTATAAATCGTTTGCTTGTGTCCCCACCATACCTATGCTCTCCCTTGTGTGGATGTTGCATAATTGAATTTTTTAGCCATGTTCAGGCAAACACAACCCCAGGGTTTGAAACGCCTTAGGTAAAAATAAAATCCATTATTTACTCACTCCAATTTTAGTCCACACGATGGCCAAAACTCATCCCCTGACCATTCTCCTCTGTTTACCATTCCTAGCTAATCAGATGTAGACAAGGAATTTGAGGCCATGGCCGTTTCCGCGCGTGATATCAACACAGGAATTTGTCCACAAAGATGACTTTACGAGGTCCCCCGCTCACTAAATCGCCCCTAGATCTTCACATGGATGAACACTCAAAAACACTCCGGAGTGTTTATATCATAGTTTGTGCTTCACCCCAGGTGTTTGGTGGGGATCTAACCTTGCTAGAGATAGACACGCGATAGCACTCCGTAGTTTCAAATTTCAAAGATTCTACGGTCAAAACCCTGATCGACACTCTTGAGTAGTGTCTAATCTAAAAAAACCTATACCCCTAATATCTGTTACAAACACAAAAACAATTACAGATGTAAAATTTCAAAAAAATCGGTTCATTCCAATTCCTATGTTTTTCTGTGAATTTTTTCTGCGTTATCATCGCCGTTTTTCGCCATAAAGTAGCAGATCGATTTAGTAAACCACTAAAAACGGCGAATAGTATTAGTTTAGCCACCATGCACACTCTTGTGTACATAAAATAATAAATGATTTATTTTCACCGTTTGGCCATCCGTTTGGCAACAATTTCATTCAAGTTTGTACCTCTATGATATTAATTTAATCAGTATAGCAAATCGGTAAAAAATGATAATTTGCTGATTCGATCGGAAACCGATGAGTCATTAATTCGGTATCCCAATTTCAAAATCCTGATCATATCGTTTATTCTCTACTCTTGAGTTGAAACTCCGTAGTTTCAGCCCCAGTGTGGACCACACTACCAAGTTAGCAAAATCGTAAATGTAACTAAAGGTCAATTCCCACTACGGTGTTCCTTTTCCACAAATAAAGTCCATCTTACTCACAGAGTGGAACCAACAGGAAATAGCTTGCCTAATTCAGTGTCAAGAAGGCTGATCATCACCAACCAAAATGGTGCTTCAAGTTTATCAGGAACTGCTATTTTGGTCGGTAATGTTTCATTTTAAAGTGGATGACTCATTGACGCTGATTTAAGTATGTAATGTTTTTGTCTTGATAAATGGCCTTCACCTCAAACCCCCTCTGTAAAGTTTTTGTTCCGATATTTTCACCCGTTTTGATGCGACAGCTAAAATGCGATTTTGCAATCCCATATAGTACCTGTAAGTTAATACTGGTCAACCAAAAATGGGCACATTTCGCTAAATAACATCCAAATCATTTAGCCCAACGATGTCACAGGGTAAAAGTAGAGAAAATAGTATTTGCTTTCTTAGATACAACATTTTGACTACTTTGGACTACTTCCAGTAAATTTGGGTTTCTGGGACAAGGCCATTAGTGATCATACCATGGCCCTTTAAATTTTTTTCCAATGAATAGTCACCATTATTCATATCAGTCTACTGATTTCTAACAAATCATGTTGTTTTTTTTGCATAATACATGTTTGTCCACTACTAAATCATGTGTGAATATGCTAAGCTAATTGATGACTTCATATAAAATCACTTCATATCTAGAAAATCACAACTTAGCATTAATGCCTGGATCCGTACTTTTGTTATACACACCTACTTAGGCCATATTTAGAGAATAAAGAATAGGATTTGTTGTTTTGCCTATCTAATATCGTGTCATATTGGATGGGCAGTCCAATATTTGAGTGGTGGATACCGACGCAGCCGGTATCCCTACATAATTTAATTTTGTGTAAAATTTACATTAATTTTTCAATAATTTGAAACCTGGGGATCAACAAAGCTCCTGTTGGTACTATATTAAAATACTATGATACCTGATAGCATTTCCCAACAAAATATTGGGTTGCCACACAATCTTCCCTCGTTGCCCCCTTTAATTATAGCTTCTTACCAGCTAAAATGAACTTATTGCACCCTTTGGCATGAGCATATTCAAGCTGCATTGTTTTCCATGTATAAAAAAACTTAAAAAGACTTGCCCAATCATTCAACTTCTGACCCATACACACTAATGTTGCTTACTGTAAAACGATGTTAATTTTCGCGAGTTCTTAATTTTGCAAATTTTGCGAGTAACAAGAAAATCGCAAAATACATCCTCGCAAAACTATTGCCCAAGTACATCAGCAGCAATCACAAAATTTCAGAATTTGCAAAATTAATACTTGCAAAAATGTCACCAATCACACAAATTTTGCGAAAACAAGTACCTGCGATATTAAAATATTTTAGCAGTAATTTCAACAAAGTATTGTTTGTAAGACCATTTGCAAAGGACCTTTTTGTAACTAATGCAGACAATAAAATAACACACCAGGATCTTTGATCAACTATTAAATTTATTTTTTGTGTCCTAACTACTAAATAAAATCTTTTTTTGTTTTTATGTGGAGGAATTGAAGGGGGTCAAAGGGGTATCAAAAAACGCTTGTGAGCAAGAGGGGTAATATTTTCAAGATCAATGAGAGAGCTTTAAAATGGATACATGTCTAAAGTGGGGAACACTTTTGCAAAATTTTTTTATGGAACGAAGAGTGCGAAGATATGCAATCATAGGATTTGTCAAATAACCAGCCAATTTCTGTTCGTCGGCTGGAGAGCTAATAAT
Organism: Ophioderma brevispina; assembly: GCA_023653785.1. Lineage (NCBI taxonomy): Eukaryota > Metazoa > Echinodermata > Ophiuroidea > Amphilepidida > Ophiodermatidae > Ophioderma > Ophioderma brevispina. Next base: position 29,734 of record JAMKCH010052571.1, read on the forward strand.
GGCGGCCATCCATCACATTTACGTCATGAAGGGCATCCTTGTCAACTATCTTTTTTGCTCCAAAAATCTTCACAAGACACAGCATGTTGCTGTACTGCGCGGTGAATCCCGCCACCCCCCCCCCCCCCCCCCCCGTTAGCGGGGACAAAACCGATTTAAACTTTGGTTTTTACTACGTTTACTTACTACTGTGCAAATATTAACTGTTTCCCTCATTTATTCTGAAAGCCCGAATAGTCCGTGATAGTGAACCAAACTCTAATTGATACAGTGTTACATTAGCAGCTTGCAGACAGTTTTGAAGTGGCTGATGACCAAGTCGGTTGTGATGGCGATTTGACGGGCCCGAAATACCCCAGATAGTAACTGTATACAAGTGGAAATATCCTCGTACAAAATAATTTTCACGATTTTCCCTGTTTTGCCACATGTGCGAGAATTTAATTGACATCAATGCAATACAATCTATTGGAAAAAAGTTATTTTCGCGAGTTTTTTTCGCGTTTTTATGTTCACTTGTCGAAATAAAAACCTCACGAAATTTCCACTTATACAGTATACAGAAGATGCACTCCTCAACAGTGCATGATGAAAACAATCTATACCTTTTGTGTGGATCACAGAATAAAAGGCTAAGTGGCATTGGGTAGCCATTTTTAAAAGGATTTGCCCCAACTAATAGATTTGGCCTTCTTCTCCAACACCCCTTCTGTAAAGTTTTCTCGCCGATATTTCAATCCGTTTTGATGCGAGAGCTAAAAACGTGATTTTGTTTTGCTTAAGCCCCATAGAGTACTGTGTATTGGTCGACCAAATGGGGCACATTTTCGCTCAGAAATTCCAACCAAACATCCTTTGACTCTAAGATTTCACATGCCATGGTAAATGAGAAAAAATCGTAGCTTTCTTCTATACCACCAAAAATGTTGACCACTTTCCGGTAAAATCTGGGGCTTCTGGGGATGAGGTTATTAGCGATCGGCCATGTACGCTTTAATCTAAGATAGACTTTAAAGAGGAAGCTAACTTGTTTTATGCTATTAAAAAGTTATTTCATCCAACAAATCCAATATTTTGATGTTTCCAAAACATACCTGCAATGACAGTTTTTCGTGCTAAAACTTAGCACTTTCTCGATTGACTGACCACTTCCTGCTACTCGTTCATCTGCTTCCTATTGGAGCTTGACTAGGTGTCGCTGTTGGAATTAGAACTTGGTCATAAACAGCGGTAGAAGTAATTTCCATTTCCTTCATTTTCACTGTTGAGAATTTTGCCCCCACTCTTTCTAATCCAGATGGGCTTCCTTCACCAATCTCCTGTTCTTAAACTGGTCGGCTTAATTTTGGTCTCATTCCAACCTATTACAGGTTGCCTTTCTCCTCTACCATGGTCTGTGAGGGCAGATTTATTTGGTTCACCTGAAAGGTTCTGGCTGCCCGGGTGAAAGATTTTTAGAAGCCTTTTCTGCTTCATTTTATGTTCTTGAGTCTTGTAACCACCTATCTTGAGTCCTCACCGATCTAGGATTTGTCACAATTTAAGCATGGTATTTCATAGACGCAGTCAGCTGCTGTGTAATATCCCGTTTATCTTTGGGATGAAAACGAGATATTTCTCATTCTTTTTGGGTGTGGTTTTTGAAAGATGTCCTGCTGCCGTGTTTGTAGAAAATGCGTCTAACTTGCTGAGACAGACCTCTTTATATGGGAGAACCACCATGCCCCTGTTGTATTCACCTGTTTCTTGTTCTTCTTTACTTGTTTCTTGTGGGTTCTTTGAAGGCCATTCAGGGTACCACAAATTTTGATGGCATCTTTAACCTTGTTTTCTTCCTGATCTTCATTATCAGGTGAACCAAATAAATCTGCCATCACATACCATGTAGAAGAAACACATGGTAATAGGTGGAATGAAGGCCAAAATTAAGGACAGAGAACATTTTAAGAAACAGAGATTGGTGAAGAAGCCATCTGGATTAGAAGAGTGGGGGAAAAAACTCTCAACAGAGATTAAGGAAATTACTTCGTATCGCATATTTATGACCAAGTCCTAATTCCAACAGTGCCACCTACGTCAACCCTCCAATAGAAGCATATGAGATTAGCAGGCATTGTCATCAATTTTGAGACGTGCTAAGTTTTAGCACGAATCTGTCATGCGGTATGTGGAAACTCAAAATATGCGATTGTTGGATGAAACTAACTTTTTAATTCTCTATTAGACAATCCCTGTGAACTTTATTCACGTGTTTGATGCATTTTTTACAATCTTGTCTGGCTTATTTCCAGGTGAAATGTCGACCATGCTACATATACCTTGGTTCACCATGGTAGAAATGTACTCGCAATGCCACTTTGCGCTTTGACCATGGTCACCCATAATTTGGAAAATGGTACCCTAAAGAGAACCTATGAGTGACCATGGCCAAGCATGGTCCGTTTAACCATGGTAAATGGCTGTCCATGGTCATGCGCATGTCTTCCAACCATGTTCAACCATATGTGCAACCATATAGGTTGGACTGTGGTGGCCATTCCAAACCTATCGTTAACCATGGTCCAAAGCATTACAAGCACAATCGGCAGAGGAGGTCAAGCACAGTTCTCGACTACTTTCACCGTCCCACCATATAGTGTGGACTGTGCATTTCTCAACCTATATGGTTGACCATTGTCAAAGCCGTTGCCAAGCACAGTTGCATAGGTCAAGCACAGTTTTGGCAGAGGTTAAGCACCGTTCGACCATCTAGCTACAGTCCAACCATATATTTTGGACTGTGGTCCATTTCTCAAACCTATGGTTGACGACCATGGTCAAAGCATTGGCCAAGCACAGTCGGCAGAGGTCAAGCACATTGGCAGAGGTCAAGCACATTGGCAGAGGTTAGCACATAGTCTACCATGCTATCACATCCCAACCATAACAGTTTGGACTGTGGTGCCATTTCTCAAACCTATGGTTTACGACCATGGTCAAGCATTGCCAAGCACTCGGCGAGTCACACAGTGGCCTAGGTCAAGCACATTCTACCATGTTTACCTGCTACCAATGGTTGACATTTTGCCATGGGTAGGTATTCCACCACACCAAGTTTCAGTATCATGCACCGTACATATATTGTAATCTACATACACTTCGCCATATTGAAATCCAGCGTTCCACCAATGGGGAAAAAAAAAACATTAGTTACACTACCTTATAATGATACATTTGGGGGACCCTTATCATTACAGCATTGAATACCACTATCACTTGTTGACTAAGATATATTTAAAGGTTGGCTATTTTGAAATCAAGATGGCGGCCAAAATTGTTGGATTTTTTTGTCCATATATTTTGGATTCAAAATTGTAACTAATATAATATTAATAACAATATTTAATTCTTAAATAACGCACGACAATCCCCCTAAGTGCTCAGGGTCTGCTGTGGATGCCTAGACTGCTACAACACAACGAGAAAATCCAGAACGACAAGGACAGCTTTATGGTGAAAAGATAACTGCCAAATAGTTTTGAACATAAAGTAAACAGTCAATGACTTCCTTGCGACGAGACATTTATCATCATTAAAGGTGCACGAGAGATTTCGCATAACATGTGTCCCTAAAAAATATGAAAATTCTGATTTTTGCACCAATGTAAGCTTTTTATATCAAAATGTCCCCATGTACAGATTAAGCTAAAAATAGTTCTTGGTACAAAAATGTTTAAAATCTAATTTCGTATAGGAGCAAATACTAAATATGGTCCTATGTTTTATATTGAAATTAAGCAAATGAAAATCGTTTTTTTGTTTGCACTTCAAGGCATTTCTGTAACCAAAGACAAGGTAAGAAATCTATTGGGGGTTGTATCTATATGAAATCCTATATATGACCATATATGGTTTGCCCCAAAAATCTCGTTTTCATTATGGATATTGCAATTGCGAAGTAAAATATCACAACCATTGTGAATTAGTGATAGTGGAATACATATCAGGCTAAATGGGTATACATGCCCAAAAGCACCTGCATGGGGAAATGGCCAAACATCTTTTTCAG
>JAMKCH010052572.1:0-10352 GCA_023653785.1 Ophioderma brevispina
TTGGGTCATCCTGTGTCAGATGTTATGTCGGTGTCATGAATTGGGATGTCAAGGTGCAGTGTTGGGTGTAAAAGTTAGTGTTGGGTGTCAAGTGTCATGTTGGATGTCAGGCATCGAGTGTTGTGTCAGGTTTAGGGTCATAGTTATGTCAGTGCCGGGTGTCATGATGGTTGTCAGGTGGCTGGTGTCAGGTGTCAGAAATTGGATGTCAGTGTTTAGTGTTGTGTGCCAGATGAAGGGTATAAGTGTCGGGTGTTGGATGTTGTGGAATTTTGAGTGTCCAGGCCATCAAGTGTCAGGTGTCAGATATTATGTGTCAGTTGTTGGCTGACTGGTTAGTTGGTGTTGGGATTGTTAGTGCCAGTGTGTGTCGGTATTTGGGAAGTCATGATCTATGTCAGATGTTGGATGTCAGTTGTTTGTGTTTGGTGTCAGATGTTAAGTGCCAGTGTTGGTGTTAGATGTCGGGTGTCAGTTTTTGGGTGGTCTGGAGTCATTTGTCTGGTGACCAGGACTCGGGTTGTCTTGTGTCTCTTGTCCTGTTTCAGGTGTCTTTATTTGGTTCCTATTTTCTGGTTGTGCATATTTACCTTCTCCAAAATGAAAATTCTGAAAACAAAATAATAATAAATTGAATGGATTTTTTCTCACAATACTCGCAAATAATTGGTCTTGTCATGATTTAAAATAATTGTGCTCATCACTGGCGGCCTGCACAATTTTTTTAAAACTCCATAGCTCGACCAATTACTTGAATCATTGAGCTCAATTCATCCAATTTTATATCATACTTTGTCAAAAGAATTACTTGGGTCCCAAAGATTCATCTCATGTGTTCACAGATTGACCTCTAATTAACTCTGGTGTGACCTTTGACTTTTGTGCTTTTAATGTCCCCAAGCATGTTACCAGGCCATTTTTGCAATAAAATATACAGTCATTTATTATATCTCTGTTTTTCAAAATAAGAATTTATAATTTCAGGTGAACAAGAACAAATACCAGGAAGGACCAAACTGAACGTTACCGTTTATGATGAACCTTTAGATTTTGGACTCTTGTTTGTTTTTCATACCCAGTGAACACAGTTAATTACCTGAAACTTAGAAGTACTACTTCAATAAATATGATTGGTAGATGATATTTTAGGGAGTCTTATATTTATTTTCTAAATTCGCAAATGTCAAAAACTGCATCGGTTTGAGGTCAAGGATTATGAAGCCTCGCCTTCAATGGCCACAGTTTTAGTAAAAAATTCTAATGAAAGGGTGTTCCGAGGAGGGGGCCACATAACCCTCCAATATTACCAACGGGAGTGCACAAACCTTATACACTTAAGTGTTAATAATATACTTTATTTCTTAACCATTGTATGGATATGAAATCACAGTTGCCACAACAGACTAGAAACCATGTTGGGTGACCTGCTATTGCCGTGAACCCAGACGATTTTAGATATAAAAGAAACAAAAAAGTTCATTGGTCGTTATGCTATAAATCCCTTCACAAGTCCAAACTACCGATTGTTAGTGATCCGCGTGTGGACATGCTGTGTGGGACAGGTATTACATTTGGTTTGCAAAGTTGAAGTTCATATTGTAGGGTCGAGAGGTAAATACATACAGCACGATTTTTTAGTTTAAATTAAAAATATCGAGAGAAATGTACAATAAAACCATTCAACTAAATCCTAATTAAATAGAGAACAAGGCAGAAAATTTCAGGGCAGCTAATTTTTGTGCGCCTGAAAACAATTGCTCAAGTTTTGAAGGACATCAATGCACGTGTTGATTTCACACCTAGAAACACATGCCTGACTTGTGGGCAGAAAGTGCAGCATTTATGCACATGAATAAAGGCGCACAACCAAAAGGCTAGAGCTAATGCAGACCTTGAACTTGAGAATGAACAGATTGTAATCAGTCACTGGGTGACCCTATGAATTTAGCATCTAACAATACATGCATGAAGTGCACTTTATTTTGTTGCCAGTAAGAATTGTAGGAGTCACACACTATCCAAATTCTGTGTCCTGGCCGTGCCTATTTATAGGTGTTTTAAAGCGTCATATAACTTTTTCCAAATTGCTTGTAGCTGGACATTTTAACTGCAATTTATCACACCAACACTCACGTCATAGGTCATGTCCTGGTAGGGTAAAGGTCACATACCAGCATCACAGGTTATTAGAGGTCATTTGTGCATAGAGTGAAGGAAAGGTGGACTGTGAAAGCATTCAACACTAGTGGTTTGAGAACTGTCTTGTTACGTTTAACTACTGAATTCATCGAGATACTGGGACCCATAGTCTCTAATCTAAATGGCTACCCCAATTTGTGGTTTGAAAAAACCACTCCGATTGAGGCACCCCGCTTTCCACCAACGTATTATTTGAACCTTAGCCACATCCCTTGCTACTTTTTTTGTATATACTTATGCATAATAAGTATCATCAATCATGTTATGATTATATTTCATGTGGGTTGGGAAAATTTCTGAATCTAGAAGTACTAACTGTACAAAATGGCCCCTAGGGTCATGTCAAAGAAAGTAAGGATAGATAAAACGGAAGATAAAATTGTGGGCTCACATGGGTGACACCAGCAAAATTGTTGGCCTCATATCATTGCCTATGAGCTGTAAAAGATCATACCCAGCACATGACTACAATGATTATGAGATGGGAAGAATTCACAAACTTGGATTCTGTGTCTGTTATTGATGAAGAAAGGACTCATGACTGCGAAGCTCTGTTGCAATTCAAGGTATGGGAATCTTTGAATAGATACTAATAATAAATAATAAAATCATGGTTTTCAGGTAAATCTGTCTGTCCCTGAAAAAGTACCAAGAATTTGGGTTGTACTACTTTGGGGGGGGGGGGGGGGGGGAAAAAAGAACACAAACCAAATCCTGTTTTGTCCCATTTTGAAAGTCTTCCACTAAGTCGCGAAACATCACACATATAATATTTTACTATTTCATCACTATTTCACATGATCAACTTGAGAATTCCATGTAGAATTGTTCACTATTCCATGATCAACTGTAGAATTTTTGTAACAACACCTACCTGGGAAACCAACCACTGCTTTTCAACAAATCATTCACATTCCTCTACCAAGAAAGGCGACCTCCAACAACCCCCAACAACTGACAACAGAAGGAATCACACTGTCACCAATAGCCTCTAAGATCTACAAACTCCATGCTGCTCAACAGGAATCACTTCCTCACACCTCACATTGATCCCATTCTATTTTATCCATTTTTTATACTTACGAATGATCCACTAGTGCATTTTTTGTGGCTCAAAAAGCCTCCAGAACACCCCTTATGGCCACATTAAAAATATTCGGGCGCGCCAGTGCCTAGTAGCGGTCCCACCTATCATCGTACTCCCATCACTACGATCCCTATCGCCACTGGCTCCATGATCCTTTCTCTTTTTTGTGTCTCAGTTCGGGGCACCATGTTGAAGAATTATTTATTGGGATATTTATAATACAAATTTTTCTTTTTTTAAATTTGTATGTTTTTTAGTTTTTGGAAAATTTATATATCGCATCTGGAGGATTTTTGTACAACTATGTTCAATCGGATCTTTGGTTGGATGACGTGCTATGATGTTTGTGAAGAATTTTCAAGATTGAAATTCGGAGGATCAAATAATTCTGAATTTCAGAATTCGGAAGTTCAGAATTCGGAAGATCAAATTCGGAAGATGTTTGATTAATTATTATGTATTATCCCTTCACATGGTTGCCATGCCCCGCGGAGCCTCAGGTCCCGTTTTTCGTGTCGCTCGTACGGCGGGTATTAAGTGGGCTTATTCCTTGGCAAGGTTTAGCTCCCCCCTTGTAAGTCCACAATTTGACCGCCATGCGGGCATGTTGGGAAATGTCCCTGTCTCGTGTCTGCTCCCCTTGCATTAATTATATTTTCTCTTTTCGCCCTTGTTATGCCCTCACGGTGGGGCAACCATTCATCTGTTTTCTCGAATGTATTTCACTCGTGCCGATGAATCTTAATTCTTCTCAAGACTTCAGGGGTGTGCCCTGCGTCTGTCTTTTCTCGTCCTCTCGTCTCCCTTGGGCTACCTATTCTACATTTTGGGATATCCGTTCTCTGCACGGGGTAATTAACTGTATATAACAAATCCGCTGTCAGTGTTTCGTCTTAGTTTTGATGTTGCAGAAAGAGGTCTTCTACCGTGCCACGCGCAGATTTTTGAGTGTAAGAGTTCCCTTCGAAGACAAGACAAGAATCCTCATGAAATGTGTGTGAAGTGCTGTTATTGTTCAAAAGAAGGACCTGGATATCTGACACTAGTATGGACAGAATTGGAAATCCAGAAGTTTTGGGGACAATTGATGTGTAATGAGAGAACGACAAGATGATTTAAGGCCAATGCTACACAGTTCCATCTCCCTCCAGGGCATCTCCCTCCGGGTCCCTGACCAGCGAAGACTCTACTACCCAAATATTTCTACCAATCCCAACCAATCAAATCTAACCTTTGATTTGAGTCTCAAGGCGATACTACTACCGTGGTTGCAGAGGCTACATAACAGTTTATTGGGCAAGTTCGCCCAGCCAAACTATCTCTTAATGAAGATAAAGGCCTATATGATGTGAATTATAGAGTGGATTAAGTGGAATACTTTCGACCCTGGCTAATCTAATCCCTCCTTCCATTATAGTGAATTGGAAGATTATCAACGGTTGAGTAGTCGACGATTGCCGCCACTCTAACAAGTAAAATTAATCAACCCTGGCTTATTGTTAACCGGTGGTACCGGTAAGACCGATGGCTTCACGGTCATCACACTTGAGTTATCCAGCTGCGAATCATTGTATTCAACTTTGAGATACTTGGCCTCGATCCGATGATGATTCCTCAATACGTGAGCAGGCGGGCTGTCACATATCTCCGTAGAGTAAATAGATATAAGCGCTACTATCAACTCAACTGTCATCCGTGTTTATGGCTATGTTATAGGTCTGAGTTAATCGACCACGGAAGAAAGGTAGAAGCGTTTACAACCGGAGAACAATGGTGACGGCCCAACGGTAGGCTCGACGGAAGAGCTAGGTCTGAGTTAAGCAACCGGGGTAGCAGAATTGGACACGGTATCCGGTGGTACCCTTAGACTCGGAAGCTTTTTCGTGGTGGCTCGATGACATTGTGTGATGATGATATAGAAATATAATGAGTGTCATGATTATTCTAGAATCTGTTCTACTACTTGACGCCCGTGGGGCTTCACGTCCCGTGGTTTAACTCGGTTCTATTACTGCAAGAACCGGCCGATGTTACTGTTAAGTTAATGACGGGTCATGAGTTTAGTTAACAAGAAAATGAGTGCTTCTACGGCTAGGTGGAGTTGATATTCTTTCATCAACACGAGTCGAGCTTTTCCTCCACTGCTCCGAGGAAAGGTTAGAGTTGTCGATGCAGAGGTGTTTTTCAAGACGAGAATATTCTTACTTTTCTTACTCCGCCTCTTTCAGGAGTAAGTTTGTTTACAGTCAGCCTGTCCGTCTGCCTAACCGATCGCCGGGCCGTTACCGTGGTTCTTCTGTTGAAAGTGCTTCTACCGTTCTTGCCGTCGAGCTTCCTTCGGGCCGTCACCATGGTTCTCCGGATGTAAACGTTTCTACCCTTTCTCTTAGAACCAACCCTGCTTTCATCTAGTCAACCCATCGGCCGTTGTCTTTTCCCATCTTTAACGTTAAAAACCGGTCATTCTCCGTCTTCCTCCCAGTCTATTCAGCGTCTAGCCGTCGTTGTGGGCTTTCAAAAATGTTCCTCCTCTCCGTTCACTCATTCTCGTACCAGAAAGGTGAAGATTCCGTGGTCTGTTCTTCTAGACGCCGCTCCGCTTCAGAGTTTGTAGTTATAGTATGCAGTCTTTCGAGAGATAATTCCTGTGATAGTATTGCGTTCTCCGTACAAGAAATAGCTCTATCGTTAAGAATTCTTTCTCCCTCCTCCGCCTAGAGGTTTTCATTCGAGTAGCAGAAAAGACATCAAAGATTCTTCTAGCCATATTTAGAAAGTTTTAGAGGCTCTCCTTCGGATAGTTCTTCACGTCGGGGATCCAAGTTCTATGATCCGAGGGATATTCTCTGGATCAAGACATAGTGATTGACTTTTTCATATCTTTATCCTAAAGATCCATCCGATTATGTATTAGGCAGGCAGTGTTTCTACTTCGACGGGAACGTTTCCTCTGACAACAATGACATAGCCTCTTTTAGTGACCCTTTTATAAGAGTTCAAGTTTAATGATGTTATGAATTTTTCGAAATTAAGACGTAAGATGAATGATGATTTCTTTCAATGTGTGTTAAGAAATCTATATCTTGCGGTAAAGTTAGTCTGCCCCCATGTTGTGAGCGGAAACTTAAGAGTTATGTATGACGATATCTTTGAAGTACCTATCCTGAAGTGGTTTATTCTTCTCATGACTCATTTCCTATGATTCATCACAACTAAGAGCCTACCTCAGGGACAGCTACTCTTCCTATTGCAGTTCAAGCTGAGATTTCTGAGACTACTCAAACCACTAATATTGCTAATGCTTCTCCACTCATTGCACTTTCTAGTCGAAGTACTCCAGTTTAGAGCGCACTGGTGAAAGGTGGGTAAAGATTCTGATTTGATAGAGGATACCAAACTGTGAAAGATTTCCAGATTTGTGTGCGCTTATCCGATGTCGGCTTTCTTGAAATAAACATAACATAAACATTTTATTATCCACAATCACATCGTCTAAACATATTACATACCCATATGTATTATAATATTTTGTATCATGAAATATAATGAAGTGAAGAGTACTGAAGCTAGCAGAAATAAAGGCACTGTCAAGTCACTCTGTTTCTATTGTAGTAGAAATGAGTGACTTTTTATAATTAAATTTAAACGAAGGAGTATTTTTTGAGTTTTTCACATTTGATGGAATGTGTATTCCATTGTTTAACCCCCAGTAAGATATAGATTTACCCATAAATCCAAGTTTAATATAGGATTTGAAAATCCTGTTGCATGTCTTGTTAGAAAAAGTGTGATTTTTAGCATGTTACAACATGTTTCCCAATGTGGAGGGCAACTGGTTGTTGCTGTTTTGTACATGATGTTCCAATATTATGTTTACACAAATCCATTATTTTAGTTGGTTATATTTAACAAAACAAGGATTAGATGGCACTTCTGTAACACTGGGGTTCACTGCTCTCAGTGCACGCTTTTGCGTTATTGCAGTTTTTCATTTCAGTGTTGCATGCACTTGCCCATGCAGTGAGTACCCATATGTGAGATTGAGAGAAACAGTGGGTTATAGAGACTAAGAAGGTAGTTTCAGGTAGAAACGGCTTTACTTTATATAAAATTCCCATACTGGCTGTGAGACATTTCTTTCCTAATCATCAATGTGTTTTTCCAAGGTTAGATTTTTGGTCGATAGTGATTCCTAAAATTACAATGCATTAATTGATTATTTTGGTATATCGATGGAGATATTCAAAAGAGTTATTTAATTTTGTTTTATTGTGAGTGCCAAAACGGCATATAGATTCGTTTTTTTTAAGATTGAGTGAAAGTTTTTGTCTTGAACCAGGTGTTAGTTTACTTATACCATTATTAATTATTGTATTTAGTTTGGTAATATCAGGATGTATGTAAATGCACTGTATATCTGCCATATATATAAAAGACAATTCATGAGCAGGAATGGAAGATCATTAAACAGAAATAATAAAACCCAAGGGTCCTAAAAATAGAGCCTTGTGGCCTAACCAGTGTTGATATGTTTAGTTGAAGATTTGTGACTATTGTAAATCAACAAACTGCATTCTTGTTTGAGGTAATTTTGAACCAATCCAAGACACTACCTCTGAAGCCATAGGAGCATTGTAGCTAAGAGGCATCATGATGATAGGGTAAAATTGCCTTGGAACAAGGTCCAAAAATACGCCAGCAGTAGTTTTTTCCGCCAGCTCGACATGTTATTGGAAGCCCCCGAGTAATTTGTGCACAAGCTTTGTGATTGCCATACTTGTAGACTGTTTGGGACGATATCCAAGTTGGTTTTCAAAAAGTATGTTGGGTTTGATCAATAAAGGAAATGCAATCTGTTCAAAACAAGACGCTCTAAATTTTTAGAAAATCCAGGTAGAACAGAAAATGGCCTATAGTTAGTAAATTTAGCTTGCTATCTTTTTTATGAATAGGAATGACTCTGGCAATTTTAAGTTGATCAGGTACTGTGCCTGTTGTTAGTGACATGTTGTGTAAGGATGTAAGGGGGATGCTTATTCAACAAGCAAGTTTTTTAATAATAATAGCTGAGAATGCCGTCATGACCTGGACTTTTTTAAGCATTTAATTATTGATAACTTTAATTACTTCATCTCTGTGATGGGAGTAAAGAACATTGTACCTATCGATTGGATTAGAGAGGGATAAGTTGAAAAGCTAGGAGTAGGTTTTGTATGTGCTTGACCTGATTTGGGCATATGTTAATGAAGAACAGTCAGTAAAATATTCAGGAATTTGTGTTGGATCGTTAATAATTGATTCATTAGGCTTAAATTCGTTATTACAAAATCTAGTTTGGTTTTATGTGTTATATTTTTAGGTATTTTTCCAGGTATTATAATATTTCTCGTTCTTTACATAACATAACATACATGACTTATATTTTGAAAGGCGCCTTTTTACATAGATACAAAGCGACCTTTATGAGTAATACACTGAAAGAGGTGAGTTTGAGCATTGACTGAAACTTTTCAACAGTACTAGGCACTACGGATGGTGATAGGAATTTGATTTACAAAATAGTGCGTTTTAGAAGTCCTTAATAGTTTATTAAATTTGTTATTAATTGTCTTATCATTTAGTTCTATTTTGTGGGGTTATGTTATTTAAGTATTGTTTATAAATTCTGTACTCTTTTTATTTTCATTTTAATTAAATCTTGTTATTCCATGGTGATTTTGGTTGAGCCTTAGATTATTGTTTCTTGGTAAGTGGTTGAAATTATCGAGTAAGATATTAAACATTCAAATAAAGGTCATTATAAGCATTGTTGTATATCAGATTTGGATAGATTATCCCAATTAGTTTCAGACATTTAGCTTTTTTTTAGAGCTCTGATATTATTATTGGAGAAGTCTCTAGCAACTTCATAGTTTTGCTTTTATTTAAGTCATTTCAACTAATTCCCGCTCCCATTTGATTATTGGTTAATATGTCAAGTTTGGAAGATGGTCAGTTTATTTAATAGTAAAATTCCACTATTATTGTTTAAGATTTTGCGTGAATATATTATCTATAATGTAGCACTTTTATCAGTTAAATGTGTTGGTCTTAGATTAATGGTAGCAGGAATAGGTATATCATGTCATGAAATTACTTATAAGTGATGTCCATTATCTTAAGGATATATATATTAAAATCACCCATTAAGTAAAATATTTTATTCTCACAAGCAATTTGTTAATCTATTTTGATCAAATGCTATTAATTCATTAATACTATGGTTGATATGTCTATAAATTACACAACAATTATGTTTTATCATTAGGTTTCCTATTTGAGGGTTTTAAAACCGCATTCGTAAAGAACATTGGCAAACATAAATCGGTTCTCTTTTTGTAATTTATATAGTGGACATAAATTGCCTACACAACCTATATGAGAATCAATTTATTTACAGCTTCAAGGTTCTAAAAGGTCAAGAGTACCTATTTCCTAATGTTCCTGTTACTGGCTCGTCGGCTGTTTTGGTTCATCGGGTTTGAAATGTGATTCGACTATTCCTCAAGATACTTAGTCTACAGTTTTTGCTTAGCTGCTTAACATTACATGAAACAGTTGGTGAAGCCTCATATTCCTGTGCTGATAGAGACAGGACTATTGATGAGTTCGGAAGTCTATTTTGGAAAAGTTATAAAAAGACTCCCCTTCTCAGATGGGAATTCCTGAGTCTTCCATACCTGTGAGGAAGATTTCGAGTTCTTCAAAGTTCTTTGGTTCCCACTCTTTGCTGGCATTAGATGAAGTCTGATGAGAAGATTTACGTTAGCTGAGTCCATGCCCATCAGCCTGGGGTGAAGATGGTTCTTCTAGTATCAGATGGAATAAGCCCCATTGGGGGTAAAATCAAGCAGAGACCATGCCCATTAGCTGGAGTTGAAGAGGGTTCTTCTACGTATAATATGGAGTAAGATGGAGTAGATTCATTGAATGAATGTAAGATGGTAATCTTCGGACATTTGGTACAGATTGCCCGTGATGGTTTGAGTACAGCGAGTTAGCTTATGTCTAAAAGTCATCTTTGAGC
>JAMKCH010052573.1:0-11109 GCA_023653785.1 Ophioderma brevispina
ACCTTTTTTAAATCCCTGGGAAATGTAACGAACCGTTGGCATACTTTTTCGTACGCGTTTTGCTACTTTTTCATATTTTTGACCCCTGTCAAACCTTACACTAAAATATATTTCCACTCCTTTGCATTTTAGTAGACTTTTGATATGTTGTTTTTAAAGGTATTCGCAATACAATCTGTTGGAATTGATTCCGTTGCAATTAGTGTTGGGTTCAGGCAGCATTCATTCTATTTGACTGGCCATAGAAGAGGATGTCGCGTGTTTCTTCCTACATCATTTCTTCCAATCCATGTTTGGCACTGTTGTCACATGAATTTTACAGTGAAAAAGTACTTAAAGTGCAAGATTGGGATCGTTCTGTTCATTAAGGTACTTTTGGACACGATAGGAAAAAATATTTTGGAAGAATTGCATTGTGGGTCATAACCTATTACTTCGTCTTGTTCCAAAGATTGAAATAATATGTATAGTTTGCCCTACTACGACATAGGTTCGATAGTAATAAGGGGATAACTGTCACGGTCATTCTGTGGCTGAGGGTAAGATGGACCAGCAGCGTATAGGCGAGAGAGGGGTGGGTGGGGGTATGCTAATCCGCCCTTTTTGTTGGCGCTCACCAGGAATTTTTCACCTCAACCAGGAAAATCTGCCTCAACACCGTCCAACCGGAAAATCTGCCTCAAAACCACCTCCACCGGGAAAATCTGCCTCAAAACGGGACTTTTGTCCCATCTGTCAGTAACCCCTGTTGCCCTGAATGAACGATTGAAAATCGTGTCAACCTGTTGGGCTATTGTAGGTTATAAATGAGAAATTCCGTTCTAGAATTTGGGGAAGATGTTTGCAGATGCTTTTCAACAGTTTGAAGTGTGCACTCAGACTTTTTGTCCAACTCTGGGAAATGTTGGTACTTTGTAAAATCTGGGTGTATAAATTAAAGGTGTGCTCTAGCCTTGTGCGCCATGCGAAGATACGAAGAGTTGTATATCAAAGTTGATTCCTTTAAGTGAACTTTCATATTTCTGAATTGAAAACCCTATTCATATTCTATAAAGCTCTCTTTATAGAGCAGGAGCAAATATCATAGGACCCGTATTTCAGGGTTCTTTCCTCCCACTAACAAAAAGGTTATTACTAACGGCAAATTATGGCATATACAGTCAACATTATTGTAAGCATTTAAAAAACTTGACCCACCCTGTGTAAACTTAATTTGTCCCCTATTGAAAAGTGATACCACATTTGAGAGTACTATCTACCTAGCATTGATGTTAAGGGTCCATACTAACTACCAAAGGTGTCAAACCTCTTCTGTATAGTGGGTAACGATATGTTTGACCTGGGTCCGAGCTCCCTCCTCTATTAAAAACTAGGATCAGTTAATTAGCGACTGTGTGAGATTTGGACCACCACTCATGCTCCGGGGGCATAAGTTTGTGGCAACCGTTTCCAGAGCGAGAGCTATTCATTATATTGAGTGGCTGACCACAATAGGCCGTAGCGATTTATTCCGTAAATGTTATCAAGGATTAGAAACGACAGATCTGGCACCAATCCTCGCTGGTCTGTGGTTAGGTAGCTGACCTCAAGGAATATTAGTGTCGTCGGGTCTTGAACTACTTGACCAAGTTATCTTCATAACTGAGAATGCCCGGGGATTATATACCGTGGATTTTTATATGACTTTGCATGCTGTGAGACATATCATCGTTGTAATGGCAACGCTTCTTTAATTTCTTTCTGGACATTAGTCGCCACGTCCCAAATGGGACATTATTAATTAAAGGTCCATGGCCCTATCGCTAGAGCCTCGCCCCAGGGACCCCATACTTTTACCGAAGTGGTCAACATTTTGGGTATAAACGAAAGCTACTATTTTTCTCATTTACCCCTGTAATCTTTAGGGCTAAAGGGTGTTTTGGGGTTTGGATGTTAGGAGCAAATTTAATTTTTTTTAAATATTCTTCAACCTACAGCCCTCAGCATTCCTATGGAAGTACAATCATCAAACAGAGGTTTCTTCATCCTCTTAAAACAATAAGGGCACATAGAAGAGTTTATTAACATCTAAATGCAAAAAAAATGGAAATTATCAAGTAGCAATTGTCACTTAGGATCCTCTGTTCATTGGCATGAATCTGTTTACTTACGATTTAGAATCAAACCCCACCAAATGGCACAGTATCTTTTGTCAATACTAACTAAGGATCAAAAGTCCAAGATCAACCATTGATGTCGACTATATGACTATCAATAACCTTGGTCGCGTCAATCAGTCTATTCGAAACAGTCAGGTAAGTTATGTTATGTGGTGAGCTCTAATTAAGTTATTATCAACGGTATTTCTATTCGATTTTGTATAACCGTTGTGTCCCGTGGAGTGTCAATTAACTCATATAACAGAAACAAACCATAAATATTTTTTAGAAGAGTCATGAAAGAAACTGTTTTAAGCATTTTTCTGACTTGTGGGAAGTGTCCACTCACCCCCTTTGCCAAGAATGTTTAAAGATCTTTTATATTTGCAAAACTTTACTAATCTTTGTTGTCGAAGCTTTTTGCCCGGTAAACGTTCATGTGAAAATGTGACGTTTGCGAATAAAACTGTATTCTGTTGTGTGTAGAGTTACCTGTTACTAAATAGTCACAAAACTTTATCTCTATATGCTATTTATAGTTTTGTACGTTAAAAGTACGAGGTTACGGTCAATTCTTTGTAATTTTTTAACAGGCAGCATTATTGGGTTGAGTCAAAATACATTTTTAAAAATATTTCTTGTTCAGAATAAAATATCGGAGGTCATTTTTCTGGAAAATTACGATGAGTTTAGTTCATCATTCAAAATCAATTTTACCTTTCACCAAATTATAACAATTACGTCAATTGACCCATGTTTGATTCTCGATCAGTTGTTCGGTCATGTATCAGATCGGTACGAAACTCGTCATGAAAATAATCGGGCGGGCGGAATGACTTCATATAGAGCTACCTAGGAACTGACAGACCCAGTATCTCGTGAAACCAAACTGGAATAACTGGCCAGTAATCGAGTAAGTCGGCGGGTATCTCGAGATTTTACGACTTCCAAATCGGGGACTTTACCTACTTTCGGAGTAACTTTTTGTCTGAGACAAGATTAACTACGAGTAAGTTCTCGCAAATCAAAGATGGACGCCTATAGGGACAACATTGGCGGATAGTTGGCGGGAGTTTTCTTATGCATTTTTTATGCCAAGTTTATCACATTTTGCGAGTACTACGCCGAAACCCTTATGATGACAAAATTGTTTACGAGCGATTGTAAAAATAGATGAGCGATTGTAAAAATAGATGAAGCCACTAGGTGCACAACAGAATGTTTACTTTAGCATTACCCATCCTATCTTGTACTCTGGCGTTGCCTGCTAAGTGACTGACAGGTAACACTTGTAGGCCACCCCGTAGTGGAGTACCTCTGTAGCTACGCGAGCGAACCTGTGAAGGTACTCACCTACCAGTTGCATAGTAAGCAGCAACTTTACCATAGATTGAGCCAACATTCCTTTGTTGTTTTATCCTTTTCTTATCATTTAGTTAACATCTATAAATCACCCAGAACCCTAATATGACATTTTGTGTAAACATATGTCACAGGGTGACCAAAAGTTAATATGGATAAGGTTACTAAAATAATCAGAGTTAAAGCCTCGTTTGCGTAGTGGTTAGTGTATTGGTGGCATTTTTACCTCAGGTGGATGATACCACTACTTTTTTGCACGATGGTGGTAACCACCCAGACATTCGTGTGTTACTCCACGGCTACTTAAACGGTCTTCAAACGTCAAAGATACACCATGTGAGGAACTTGCTTGTGTAGATAGGTGAGAGATAGTTGTCTGTTAGTGTAGTTAGTTTGTTTGTGGTTTGTTAAGTGAACTGCAAATAATCTCCAGTACTGAACGCTTTTGCGTTTAGGTATGAATCTGAAGTTGCAATTAGGCTCTGTTGTATTTATGGCCGTGCTAATAGGTGTGTCGAGTGCAAACTTGGCCCCATTGTTCAAAAAAACAGAAACAGAGACGATGTCGAGTACATCATCGTATTTAAAGGTATTTCGATTGATATTTAAAGGCACTGAATCATTGATTTGCTAAATCAGAAAACCAAAAATTATCACAAATCAGTTTTTTGCTTGTCTGTATAGGTATACTAGTTATACTCTAACATTCCCTCCAAATGATAAGACCATAAGCAACCCAATAAGGACAATAATCGGATAACTTGGTCATTATTGTCCGTACGGACACTTACTCAACACGTAATTGAATTGAGATCCATATCTTTGAACACTCTCTGCCGTTTGCTGCTTCTTCCTTCTCTGTCAACTTGATCAGTTGGAAAAAGTACTTATGGGAAATTCTACAGACTTATCCTTTATTTTTAAGCTATTCCTGCAAATTTTAAATATTTTTGTCTCTTTCGGGAATCACTGATAGTATCTTTAAAGATGCATGTACACATTTAGTTTTTTCAATAATTATAAACAAAAACCCTGTTTTTACGGGCGAGCGGACCTTTCGAGTAGGGTCGGTCGGTCGGGCGAAATTTTTTCTTTTTTTAATTTTTTAGGTTTTTTCTTTTTTTAAGTTTTTAAAATTGGCCTAAATAGCCCCAAAATCTGAAAAAATCAAAGAAATTTTTTTTTTTTTTTTTTTTTTTTTTTTAAAAATATTTTGCCAACTTGATCAATTTGGGCTAAAACAGCTGATTTTACATGATTTTGGAAAAACTACAAAAAAAAATTCTGCAAAACTGAAAAATCAGGGTCGGAAAACCTCGGGTCCCGTAAAACAGGGTTTTTTTGTTTATTTTCGTCCGCCTTTCTTCAATAGATTACTTGTGTCATGTTTTCTCAAATTAGAAAGCGTCTTTAACCTAGTTTTAAAACAGTTATCTGTCAAATCTATTTTCTATAGACTCCTCTTCTGCAAATTTAGTCAAAAAGCCAGTCTTGCTTCATAAAACCAGTAATTTTGACACTTAGATAAATTAATTTATGAGAATTCGACCTCACATATTATGTTTTCCTCCTAATTTTTATTACGCATTGGCATTTCTGTTACAATTTCCCAAATCACCTATTAATTTAGCACATTAGCACATAAAACATTTTATCAACCATACTTTCACAATGATTACTCCCCCCATCCTTTTTTCTCCTCTTCACTTTTTCTCTACCCGTACCTCGTTTCATCTCTATCCCCTCCTATCCAACAGTGTCACATACCACAGCAAGACATGTTCCCATTCTGTCCCCTCTCCTATTCCCGTGTCCTGTATTCCCGTTAAATATTTGTTTTTGCTCAGAAATATAGTTTATTATTTTTGTCACATACATATTTATATATAATATTTTATATCATCCCTTATTTGTGTTAATTTTGTACTATTTAGTATAATTATCTTACAATAACTATAAGCCCTACAGGGTTGTACATTACTGGTCCTAACATATCATATCGCTCATCTATTTCATCTTAAAACAGTTTTCAATTGTTACTTTCTTTTGAACTATTATATAATGTACTGTTATATACTTATATATATGTCATATATGATATGTTATGCTAAATAAATGAATCTTGAGGTATGTTAGTCATCGCTAAAAACATGGACATATCTTTGTTTTAAAGGATATCAGCTTTTTGGTGACTCATTTTCAAAATCATTAGTTGGGTCATTTGAAGCAATTCCGTGACCATGGAGAGCAGAGTATCATTTCTCAGTGTATTTGTCTTCTGTGAAGGTTAATGAACAAATTTAGCGGGGGTGCCCCCCGTGAAAGTGTAGGCGGGATCAAAGAGGGGGGAAATTCATAATACAGGGGTCAAAAATGAAAAATGCTTGGATTGCTTTAAAAAGGTAACCAAAGTGCTCGTCTTGTTACAAGGATTAAAAAAGGTATAGTTTGTACTACCTACAAAGTATGGTTATGGAGATATAAGACAAAAATCGTCAAATGTCAAAGGTCATCACCAAAGGTCAAATTTTTAATTACTGCACCGATTTCTTTAAAAATGGTCTCAAATTATTAACCTTTCTACAGGGATTGCAGCAAAAGTAGTTGACACTCTCATTTGTATTTGTTTATCGAGATAAATGGCAAACAAGGTCAACCCCATTAACCACTATTGACCTCCGAATTTTAAAAATATGTCAGACGGTGCAAAATGATTTTGTTGCAGTCTTTGAGCAAAGATGAACAATTTGAGCTCATTTTTAACGAAATTGAAGCAATAGTTAAGATTTAACCTTTCGTGATGACCTTTGACATTTGACGATTTTTGTCTTATATCTCCATAACCATACATTGTAAGTAGTACAAACTATACCTTTTTTAATCCTTGGTTGGTTACCTTTTTACAGCAATCCAAGCATTTTTAATTTTTTACCCCTGTATTATGAATTTTCCCCCTCCTGGATTCCGCCCACACTTTTACGAGGGGTAAATTTGTTCATTAACCTTCATAGAAGACAAATCCACTGAGAAATGATGCTCTGCTCTCCAGAGTCACGGAATTGCTCCAAATGACCCAACTACGTTGCAAGTTTCTCTGAGGAACATTCAAATAACTTTCTAATCAATTTGGGGTGTATACGATGTAAAGATCTTTTGTAGTATTCCTAACCAATGAAAAGTGATCGTTTGCTATGTGCACTTCAAATTCGCAGAACGTATTTATATCACATTTTATTCAGTAATCTTGTTTAATAATCACGGAATTACAAATCTTCACAGCAGGATCTCTTGTTGGAAAAAAGGACAGACAAAGGGCATTTATAAATTATTCAAACCAAGGATATAGTATACAAATATTGAATGCCCGAGAGTGTGATAGTATACAAATATTGAATGCCTAAGAGTGTGATAGTAAAAAATATATCATGAGGTCAAATTTTGACTTTTCTATTTCACGAGGCAAAGCCGAGTGGAATGAAACAGAATGATATATTTTTACTATTGCACAAATTTAGGCAGTCAATATTTGTTTTATATCATGATATCACCATTTTATTTTCAAGCCATGTGATAGTAAAAACTATCACATAGCTCAAATCACTACAATCATGATATAATAAAAAATATTTCATGAGGTCAAATTTTGACTTTTCTATTTCACGAGGCAAAGCCGAGTGGAATGAAACAGAATGATATATTTTTACTATTGAACGAATATACATGTAGCTAGTCAATATTTGTTTTATATCATGATATCACCTGTTTTATTTTCAAGCAATGTGATAGTAAAAACTATCACATAGCTCAAATCACTACAATCATGATATAATAATTAATAACTTATACTCTATTTGATTTCAGTACGACGGGGAATTGGCTAATGTGAGCGCGTGGGCAGGGAATGATGTAAGGATACAGATACAGCGAGAATTCCGTAGGGTTTTCAAAGGTTTTCAAGCAAGAGTTACGGAAGCGGATGCTCTGAGAGAAGTAGGTATAACAGAGATGAAAAAGTGTCCACAAAATGGTTAGCATGGAAAATTTTCGTGATCCACAGCCTCGTCCATTGAGATTTTGTATCATCTGACCGTTTTTTTGCCTCATATAGTCTGTGTGCCAATCTTACGGCGCACTTTCGATCTTACTCTGGTAGAAATTCGTAATTTGTAACTACGTGTATACGTACAGACATTACACCATAGGGGCCTAGGGCACCTTGAAACATATTCATAACATCAGAAACGCACTGACAGATCAACTGAAATTTTGAAATATCCTTTCCTCGGTGATCTCTACTGAACCATGAACAATACATGAGGTGCTAGGATCAAGAAATGCTATTTAAATATAGAGCAAAATCAATTCCTAGCTTTCTCATCCCCATCATTTGGGAGCAAAATCGAGGAATTTTATGAAACTGTCCATGCCACTTGAATTTATGACATAATTACTCTGTCTCTATTATGGATGGAGAGTGTTGACACTATATAGATTTAACTCTGTTATCTTTTTCCTAATTAAAAGTGGATCTTACACCTCTTTTGTATATGTCTCCTCGCTTTTAACACAAGAGTAAAGATTCGTCAACGTCCTGATGTCTCGTTCGTCTAGGAGACCTGGTAGTGAGGACTATGGAAGATGCCGTGACATGGGGCCAAGATAGTAATTGACATACGCAATTTTAACCATTGGAATGCTGTTAGCCAATTTTGCATGTAAGCATCAATCTCATCATCATCAATCATCATCGTCATCATCATCTCATCACGCTATTATATATGGACCTAAGGAAAGGGCGAAGTCATAAAAATTGTAGTTTCCACGATTTTATTAGGATCTAGACCCTTTTGTTTTGGGTTTAATTGTTAGGAAAGAACGGCATGATAAAAAATAAACCAGCCCGTTCAATAACAACACACCAAACACTTCTAAAGACTCCCCCCCCGCCCCCCCCCCCCCCCCCCCCCCCCCCTTTTTTCTCTTCCCAACCCCATCGTGTCCCAGGGACAGTTTTGGCCAAGCGTCGTTAGTTTGGAGATGAGACAGAAAAGAAAATATTTGAGCCGATTCACCTGTTTCACATGAACACCTAAGATAATCTGGCTTTTCATGTTGACAATTTTAGAAAGAGATTGCAACGACTTTTGTGTTCGCTCAAAAGTCAGTGACATTCAACTCACTGTTTACATTGAATTACCAACCACTGAAGCAAATATACGATTAGTCAGACTTAGTCAGAATGTTTTGAGATATAATGTAGCTCTAAATGCGCTTACGTTGATTTGAATGCTTGCATTTCTAAAGCATAGGATTGATTTGTCTCTGCTATCGGACTACATGTTTCACAGATTTAACTGGAATTTAATTTCCACCCACTCCACATGCCCCTCATCAGGCATGCCCGTACCTTCGAAAAAGTACTAGGGTGGACACCGATGGGTTGAAGTCTACTATAGTATATACTAATTTAATACAAAACAAATGCAAGATTTGACCAGAGGGTAACTTTACACCGATTTTTAATAACTAAACTAAACATCCTAGATTTCACACACTTACCTTTCTCGGATGCTCATGCTCATACCACCAACTTAACAACCATTTTGTTCAAGATCCATGCATTTTGTTTTTGCCCCCTTAACAATGATCAAACAAAAGTTCAATGACTTTATCACATTTTCACACTGAGTTTTCACCCATAATTCTGTAACTGAACATCAGAATATGCCAATTAAACCTTTTCTGATTCCTTATGTTGAGACAAAAAATCAATTGAGATACTTTTGAACTAACCTGAAACCACTTTGTACGGTTGGCCTCTGAATCCAAGAGTTGGCCGCCAATGGACCACCCGTGGGACAATAAGAGAGATGTCGTAAAGATTCAAAATCAGGTTAGAATTAGTTTTAATGGGGCGCATGGGAACCCAATAATCGTCGGCTGAATGAAAGTGATTTAGACTAATTTTACAGGAAGACCATTTTTGTGTTTCTATTGGCTTCTATAGGTGGTGTGTCCATAATTATAGCAGGTGATACAATAGAAAACGTATTTGTATGATATAAATCAAGTAATTTCTCCTTGATAAATGTAATTAAATAGTTATTTACAAAAGAAGAGAACGTAAGTGAAATCAGTATTTTCTTGTTAATGCAAGACCAACGTAAGTGCAGCATTTACGTTGGTCTTGCACTGAAAAGTTGCCAAAGTGTTAAATGCAAGACCAACGTAAGTGCTACTTACGTTAATCTTGCATTAAGCGAAAAAACGCATTGCACATACGTTATCTTCTTTTACATATCTTCACACATAGTTTAAATTATGTGCGAATATCTCCTCTTTCAAAATTCACCAAAAACAACAAAAATGTCACTTACGTTGGTCTTGCATTCAGCCGACGATATAATCTGCTAGACTAATTATTATATTAATTTTTCGCCTTATTCCACTATTAGCGATATTTATTATTATTATTATTATTATAACAATATCCAACTTAGTTTGTTAATCAGATAGAAATACAGAGAAGAGACAGACAGACAGACCGACCGAAAAAAAGTTTGGTAAAACAAAGTTTGTCAATTTAAATCGGGGGAGGGGTAGATATTCGTATATTGGAAAAATAATAAAAAAAACCTTAACTTTACATAACACATTAAGAATTTGTATTGAGGAAAGAGGTTAAAATGTCACAATTGCATTATGTCTTATTTAATTAAGGTACCGGCCAAGGAGTGAACGCTTACGTCATAGACACTGGAATCTATCCATCAAATGTATACTTCGAAGGCAGAGCTATGGTGGCGTTTGATGCGCTAGAAGGTGATGTAAGTATTGATATTTAAATTAAAATGAAAATAAACTACGATATCATAATAATCGTAAAAGTGACAATCATTTTTGTTCATTAATCCAGCCTTCTTGTTTCCCTTTCTTGTTTAAATTTATGAGATTTGTAAAGGTTTCCTGATTAAGTGTTAAACTAATGACGACGTTAAATATTAAGATTACTGTATCCACAGGTATCGACTGTTACTACCAACTTATCAACACCACCATATTATGAACTACTACACACACTGGCCAAAAGTATTGCAACATGCAGAAAACGAAATTCATAATCTCCTATTAATTTAAAATTATATCATAGATTATTGACCATACATTACGTATTAAATGCCAAAGTTGTATTTTCCATACAGATGTTATTCCCCAGAATCCAAGAGGGTGGAAAAATGTTAGATTTGACTGTTATGTTCCCTAAATATGGCGGATTAAAAGAACTGCGAACGATAACTTGCCTATTGCACTCCAGAAGGAATACAGACACTGAAACAAAAGAAATGGCTTCAGAATAGCCGCTTAATGAATTGTACGGATTCGTTAGGGTTTACTTAAATATCTACGGGATAAATTCGGAGTAGTTGTGTGGACCGGAAATGAGATAAAGCCAAAGGAAGACAGTGGTCTTCGAAAAAATCGGGAAATTCTGAGACATCCGAAATGCAATTCGACTGATACATCACGTGGTTTACGTAATTCATGTCTAATTACGCATTCACATTGAATGATAAAACAGCACAATGTCAACGGTGCGATTAAAAAGTTG
>JAMKCH010052574.1:0-10239 GCA_023653785.1 Ophioderma brevispina
GACGCAGAAAGCAGTCTATAGCTATTGTAAACTAAGCAGACTCAAGGAGGTCAAACATGTCAAATATAAAATGAAGTAAATGCAGTGGAGAACATTGCAAAAACAAAACAAAAATGTGATAAATGTAGTAAATTATTTGTGGTTGAAAATGGAGAGGACCTCCAGTGATTTCAGTGAAAACGGCCTGTGACAGCAATTTAAAAAGTTGCTGTCCAAATGTTGTGACGTTTCTACTAATTTTCCCAGCTGAAAGTATTTTGTAAGGGCTTTATGAAATGAGCAGTGTGCGGATGTCTGGGTGTGATGGATGACTGGATGGATTGCCGAGTGGATGGCCAATGGGTTGCCAGATGGATGGCTGTTGAGTATAGTCCTGTGAGATTAAAGGTCATCTACAGGTCATTTTCAGTCGTCGTAGGGCTATATGTTGATGAATTTCAAAGAGACTTGGATGAAGTGGAGCTTTGGAACTACCTCAAGGGTCATCTATGGGTCATGTGGGTTGTTGGGGACGACGTTAAATACAGCGTAATTCCAAGTTCTTCAATGTAATCATCGTATTAAAGTTAAGCATGAGATGGGTGGAGGAAAGGGGATCAATTAAAGGTCTATTTCATGATTCCAGCACCTCCGGTTTTATTCATTGTTCACTAGATATCCTTGAGAAAGGCTTATTCACAAAATTTGAGTTGATTCCGATCTTGCAGTTTTGTGTTATGAGCAATTGCTTGTTTCCCATGGTTCCATAGGCCACTGTGCTGTAATTTCTGTCCATTTGCAGACAGTAAATACAAAATTGCAAATACCTTACAGATACGACCGAATTGCTGATAAAATGCCCTACAAATATACCATACTTCAAACAACATATTAATACACTTGTAAATTAACATTACCAATTTGAGGGTATTTAAGCATCATTACCATAACTATGCTTTTCTCTCTCTCTCTCTGCCCATGGATCTCAAGTTTCATGAAAATGAGTGAAGAGATAGCTTGGTGGTAATAAGTTCAGCATTCAGCATCAATATTGGTGTCCTACCATTTGCATCATATATACATGATCATTATATGAGGGCTAAATCTGCATAATTTACCAATGATTAAAGTACACCATTTCTTGTATAATCTTCTGTCATCTACAGAGGCAGGTTACCAAAGCTACCAGGATGGAGGTGATGCCTTTGGTCATGATGATGATAATAGGATGAAGGAGAAAAGCAAGGAGGTGGACCTGGTGCCACAGTGACAAAGAGATGTGCTTGGAGACGTGAGAAGAAAAAAAGTGTGTAGAAGGAATAAAAGGTGCAATTTATCTTAAGGGGGTCACCCGACGGACACCTCGTCCCACCATTGATCCATCAAAATAGAGAATAAGGTATCAGAAGAAAGTTCATATTTTTCTCATTACCCAGGGAAATTTTAGGCCCAGGAATGTTTCTGTGGATTTTATGAACAAAAATCTCACCACGTGTGGATTTGTATACACATTATGAAAGGCCGAATCATAGATTCCCTGGGAGGGAGCCTCAATTTCCAAAAAATCGGGTTTTTGCATGACATAGGCTTGTCCATATACTATCACTGTGTGAAATAGCTAAGCCTTAAAATCGAATTCCGTCATATAGAAAATCACAACTGGGTTATAAAATTCCGGATTCAGATTTTTGTTATACACAGTTTTCATAGGGACGTAATTACTACACATAAGGTTTACTGCATCAAAACGAAAAATCAGATGCATCTCAAATTTCGAATTGTGCATTTAGGTTTACTATCTTTAGTTCTAGTGACTATTTTTCATTATACAGAAAAAAATAAATATTCGAAATCTCTGAGTAGATTTAACACACACACGGTATATGGGCATTTAGTACATATTTTTTGCTTCTGGCTGGGCCGATTTAACTCATTATTATGTTTTCAGAATCTCTTCCTTACCTTGAAAGCTTAAGGTTACAATAAAACCATGCACCTGAGACGGTGACATGAGTTTTGAGACCATGGACATGAGTTTTTAAAAGACCAGAGACATGAGTTTTCTGAGAGGCTACTGGTGGCTGAAGGAGTCTAGGGATGTTCACATTTCTTTGGGGGTGTATTATTTTGGGTTTTGCTGTTCCAATGTTTGTATTTGTGGGTGGTCTGGTGTTTTTATTTTTTGGTGATTTCTGGTGTCTACTTGTTCCATTTTTTTGTTCCTTGGTGTCTGCTGGTTAATTTCATTTTGCTGGTTCCTGGTGTATAAGTGGTTATATTATTTGTTTTTTCCCAGTGTCTACTGGTTCATTTTATTTTATAATTGTCCTTTTCACTAATTTATAGTTCCTGATAGAGTTACTCAACACTGGTAAAGCCTGCTTCATAGTTTGGGTTCAAGCAGATTCTGAAACATAATAGTAATATTGGAGGATTTTTATCGCAGGATACAAGATTTTATCGGTAAAGCTATGAGTTTTGAAAATCTTGCACGTCGGCTCTGCGAACTCGCATCCATATTTCAACTCATGCTTGACCGTAAAATTCATTGTATCATACTCAAATCATCCAATATTACAGTATATCATATAATAAAGCCCCGGGGGCGGTGCATTTTCTAAAAGGGGTGGCGTTTTAATCGGGTGAATTTCTAGATGAAGTATTTACCTTTAAATGAGTGTTTCAGCCAACAACAAATTTTTGATTTTTCCTGGGCAAATGGCCAACGTTTTCGGCTTTTTTCACTATACGACGGCGGTTTGTCTTCTGGGATTTCAATTTCTCGTCTTGGTTGGAGCTCTCCCGATTACAGGCTCCCATACGATTTTTGTACACATAAAATTTGTTCAAAACTTGTGTCAATGTCGATCCACCCATCTGTAGTTCAGATGGTGCGGAAAAGCGCTATTCCTTCCCCGTGTTTTGGTATCATGAGAAAAATAGACATTAAGATTTCCGTCAAAAAATCACTGTCATCGCCAATTATCTGGGGGGAAGGCTGCAAAATCAACCAACATTCTTGGAAAAAATGCCCTAATAAATTTCACAAAATCTGTAAATACTGCCGGAAAAAACGCTATTTTACAAGCTGTCATCACTTTTTTCAATTTTGAGAAAAATTTAATATAGGATGAGAGCTTTTAGTCTCATTACCATCCCAATATGACTCACGCGAACCCGGAAATAGTCGTTTGTGCAGCGGGGTGATGCAGCAAATTGTGAAGTAGCGTGTTTTTGAAACGATTGATTTCGCGCTGCATATAAAAATCATAAAATGCTTTTTTACAAATCTGAATATAGTTTAGATAAAAAGACTTTTTTTGCACTAGCATGTGGTATCATTGCTAAACTAGCATTATTAATGCAAACTAGAGCAATTCTTCCAGAGCAAGTTTTGCCGGTTACAGATGTGAGTGCTGCGATAACGGGAATGAGTCATGACTGATAACTGTGGTATTCCATAAATGTACTTTTGGGGGGGGGGGGGCAGGAGTGGAGGGGTGGTTGGTGTGGGGTGGGGAGGTGCGGGGGGGAGGGGAAGCAAAAAACGGGGGGGGCGTTTATTAGAGGGGGTTTATTAGGAATATTACGGTATATCAATAATTTGTTATCGGAGTTTTTGGTGATATGCTTCCATGGAAGGCTAAACATATGAAATTGGAGTCATGATCAGGTCACCACCTTTAATGTAAGACTATGCTTTTTGAATTGTGTGAAAATATTATGAGCTATGATCTTGTTTCAAAATCGTTTAAACTTTTGTTTCGGATATGAATGTACAGTGGTAGGGTATTACGGATATTTCTTTTTTTGCTAAAGATCTTTTCACGTGTGTAGCATTGGCTAGAGAAGACCTTCAGGTATCAGAAAGTATAGTAACATTTTTCTATGGCTGTATGGCCAAGTTATTGGTATGGCCGCCCATTTTGAAATCCAAGTCGGCAGCCTTAACATTAGATTTTGCTATACCCAAAGTGAAATTAAACTAAAATGCATACAAACCCCCCAAATTAACTTTTGTGACTTTTTACTGGTTTTAAAGGGAAATAATGCATGAAAAAAAAATTGACAATGAAAAAGACCATACTGAAAGCACTTCAGTTTGGGGAGTTTGAAAAACGCTTTTGGATGTGTACATTCTGTAAACAAAGGAAGGTTACGGGGGGGGGGGGGGAGTAGTTTGTGGCAATTTCTCAAACAGAAAAGCAAGGTTTCACATCCCTGACAGCCTGTTTTGCAACACAATCAAAACGCATTCAGACGCGATAGGTGGTACTTTAGGCTTGTAGTAAGATATTGATCTGGCAAGTGAAAGATGGATTAGCCAGGCTTAGCACATATACAATGAGCAATGGTCGGTTTGCCCACAAACTGTCCCTCCCCCCTCCACCGGAACTCTTCTGTTTTACGTTTTACGATTTTAAACATCCAAGTGTTTTACAAACTCGTGGAAGTGATTTCAGTAAGGGTACTGTTCATTATGTCAATTTTTTTCATGCCATATGTCCTTTAACAGAATTAACTGTACTTTGTTGGTCACCTAACAGCAAAAAATAGGAATATTCTGTTATCCGCGTGAAAATTTAGTTCCGTTTGACAGATTGGCCTCTTGACACAAGAGTGAGCCGCATGTACATCACAGAATGCATCTGCTGTGGTAGCGTGCTTTGCAGTTGCGACCACACTATTTTATATCCATAGATGTAGAGTTGAGTCTTCCTATTTGGCAGCGAACAAGTACATGGTTAAAGCAAACAAGAAACTATACTTGGTTCCCCAAAGTCTTTAAAGGTTGCAACGGAGATTTCAAAACACAGGTGTCCCAAAATATGTGAAAAATTCTGATTTTGAACTGGTGTAAAGCTTTCGATCAAAACTATCCCCATCTGAAAGGTAAAGATGAGAACCGTTCTTTGGTACAAAATTTGTAAAATATTTCTAATTCCTATTAGAGCAAATAGAAATTCATCCTATGTTTTCTAGAATATAAGCATAAACAAATCACCTGTGTTATCCCCCTGGCTTGAAAAGGCAGAGGGGGATATTGCAAGGGAGCGAATGTCCGTGTGTGTGTATGTTGTGTGTTCCAGTTCGTTAGGTTTTGGTTAGGTGTTCTTTTTTAGCGTGTCCTTCAGGTCCTCTGACGGTCATGTTTCAGACCTGCCATCTTGCAGGGGGAGATGCAAGTTACTTCACTGAATTTTTTTAATTTTAAGTCATTTCTGTTGCAAAAAAGCAGGGAAATCTATTCAGTGTCTAATCTATATGAAATCACTATATATCACAGACAATATGGATGACTTGAACTCTTTAAGTTAGCAAGTAACGTCACTGCATTTTTAGATTGTGTAGATTTGAAGATAAACACTAAAAATTTTTAGTCAGAGCATTGGCCCACCATGAAAGTCAATTCCAAGTGTATCGTTACCTTTTTCCCCTGGTTAATGAGGTGGGACTTTTGCTGTTTTCATCAGATTTATTATTGACCAAAAATGTGTCAAATGAAGTAAATGCACCGACGACATTTTCTCGAACAGTAGGGCTGCAGAAAAAAAACGCGCCTCGTTTTGCTTCAAAGTTTTACAAATATATTTTACAACAAAAATATGTTTCCCAATTGCTAAACTGTTGGAACAATGCTGATATTATAAAATAATGATGTTGTTTTTTGGCAATCTTGAATTTTTGATGCGGGACTTCTAGTCTCCAAAAAGCGATGTGGGCGGGTAACGAAAAACTCAGAAGCGAATTTCATGCGCCATTATATGCCTACAAATATACCTAATCAAATTACTAGCATCCATTTCTGTAACTTTGTGCAGTGATGTCATGACCTTGACAGAGCTTTTTGAATGCACAAGACATGCGTCTTAAGCACTGTCGATTCAAGTCAGCGTAAGTGGTTTTCTGGTGCAACCGACAAATCTCCGCATGATGTCCTGCACAGAGGTAGAGAACAGTACTAGTGTGAATGTAGAAATTTAACAAAGGTAATGCGTCTAACTTGAGAACCAAACGGCGTATAGCTTGACGATACTGATACAGAGTATTTAGCCTGGCGATTGGTGCTCGTAGTTTGAAATTAAAGGTGCAAGCAAGAGATTTCACACATCCGGTGTCCCTAAAAAATCGAAAGTAATGATTTTACCCCGATGTAAAGCTTTCTCAAATATTCCCCATCTGAAAGAGTTAAGCTGAGAAATGTTTTTTGGTACAAACTTGTTAAATTCTAATGCGTATAGAGTCAATACGAAAAAATTCAGCTATGTTTTATTGTTGTAATATAAGCAAAGCAAAATCACATGGTTTCTCTCTTTAAGAACATTCCTGTAAGCCAAACCCACGGTAGAAATCTATTGAGTGTCTAATCTATATAAATTTACTATTATGGGGACACAATATTTGGGTGCCCAAAAATCTCTTGTTGCACCTTTAATATGTTTTGTTGAAACTTTGAATAAGCTTGTAACTTTTATTCTACATGCAATGGATTGCTTTCATCAGGGGAAAACAGAACTCAGTAGCGAGAAAAACACATCGAAATTTTAATTTGACTGGTTGGTTTCAGATGTTGGGCGGCCATTTTCCTGAGATTGATAAATGCCAGAGATGGTATTCTTAGTGTAATAGATGGGGCATTGGTTGGGGTAAGTCAGCCTACAATAAAATTAAAATGTCCATATTGATTAATTGATCTTGTTTTACGAGTTAGGTAAAACCATGTAATCAATGCACTTTTCATTTGCACGATTTTAAATTATGATGTTCATTTATTTTAGAAGTTATGGTTATCATTGTGCTGAGAAGATCTTTCTATGAAACAATATGTGGGGAAACCATGACTTTCATATTTCCCATGATGCAGTGTAAAGTGAGCTGATGACTCGGACATCATGGACTCAATGTAACAGGGAGAGAGACCTTCTTTCAACTTTTACATTTCCCATAATGCAGTGTAATATCATGGACTCAATGTAACAGGGAGAGACCTTGCAACTTTCACATTTCCCATAATGCAGTGTAAAGTGAGCTGATGACATCACAGACTCAATGTAACAGGGAGAGAAACTCTTGGGGATTTCAGAAGCCTCTGAACCTGTGATGTGCATGCGTATCTGCATTGGCGAGATGTCATCAGCCCATTTTGCACTGCATTTTGGAATTGTCAAATCAGTGAATTGTACACATTAAGTCCAGTGAGTGATCAGTGAATGATGTTTCCGAAATTCGCCGTTTCTAGGGTGTAAGTTATGTAATGTTTATTCCAAGTTAACATAGTTGAACTTTGTGATTTTAGTACATATTTTTTTATTTGAAAGTTGTTCCAAATCTCCAAATCCTCAATTTTTCACTTGAAAAGTTTTTGATATTTTATGGTCTTTTTTTCTGTACGCACACCCAAAGACCATTTTTTTTACATTTACCCTTACAGAAGTATTTTCATCAATCAATCAATCACAGTAGTTTTGTAATAAATTGTATTCTAAGAAGTAGCATTTACCAAACATAGATAAAATATATCTTGCTATAAGAAGTTTCTATCTACTAAATCTCATATTGGACACAGAGTGGTTATAAAAAACAGCAGGCCAAATAAATAGATGTCAGGATTTAAAAAGAAAATTTAGATTATAAAATAGCCAAGCTTGGGCTTTCGGTTGCTTTTTACAAATTATAAATTATTTAAAACAGTGCTCAATTTCCCCGAAAAAGTGTGTCTTTCAAGGCTTATTGCACCAAAAGTTTGTACTTGACTACTTTTGCCCTCTTGGTTTCCTTTTTCCTCATATCACAGACCTCATATTATCTGACAGACACAGCTTCATCTAGTAGTAGTAGTAGTAAATCCAAAGTTTTCATCCGGTTTTGTCTCCATAAAAATGGGTTGGCCTAGATTTTATCTCACACGCATATAGCAATTGCCCTTACTCCTCCCCTTCCCCGTTGCCCGATTCAAAGCATCCTTACCTCCACCCAACCCTCCTATTCTCCTCCTCCAGTTGCTTCTTTTTCATGTCCCTCTTGGGTTGTCCCCCTTCCTCCTCAAAAAGACTTGAAACTGCCCACCTCAAACTTAAAAAGCCTTAAAACATGCTCTCATCCTTCCTCAGCACCTGGCAATAACCAATGTACACCATTCGCCTTAAGCCACACCCGGTCCACGCGTGAAACCCAACATCTTCTGCATCAAGTCTTCATCTTATCTATACAATGCCAATTAAAGTTTTGAATGACCTCCTCTTTTTTGCCCTCCACAATGATCTGTTCCCGTATAATAATGTTCTGCATTCAGTGGGGCTAGGCTTAGCTGTCCATCAATGTCTATCTCTGAATAATTTTGGTTATTTGACCTCCACCGATGATCTGTGCTCCCTTATAATGTTCTGCATCCAGTTGGGGCTATGCCTTAGCTGTCATCAGTGTCTATCTCTGAAAGTAACTTTTGGTTATTTCCCTCCACAGATGATCTATTCCTTATCATAATGTTTCTGCATCCAGTGGGGCTATGCCTTAGCTGTAATCAAGTGTCTATCTCTGAAATAACTTTTGGGTTTATTTTGCCATCCACAGATGATCTATTCCCTTATCATAATGGTTGCAATTCCGTGGGGCTATGCCTTAAACTGTCATCAGTGTCTATCTCTTAAATAACTTTTGGTTTTTGCCCTCCACATATGATCTGTTTCCCTTATCAATGTTTTCTGCATCCAGTGGGCTATGCCTTAGCTTTATCAGGTGTCTATCTCTGAATTAACTTTGCTTATTATGCCCTCTCCCCAGTGATCTTGTTCCCCTTACATAATGTTTCTGCATTCAGTGGGGTTATCCTTAGCTGTAATCAGTGTCTATCTCAATAGTATTTGTCTACATCACCAAAGCTAACCCAGGAGACGGCCTGCTTGTGGATTTCAGTCTTCTGGCCTGGCTACACTAATATTCAATAGGATTTGCAGGTAGGGTAAACTCGGTAAGCTAGGTTTACAACACTCCCAAGCTAATACACAGCTTTTTGACTTCATACAAGTGTCTCTTTTATTTTTAGAATGATTTAAGCATGGCGACACAATTCGGACAGCTGATATAGGAAGAGACATGAAAGAGCTATTATCTCCTGCAAAAATCAGACAAATCCATTGCTGGAATCTTGCCATATAGGCCTAACAAAGGTCATGATTTGTCAGTATTAGGGCCCTCTATAGCCCATTTTCTTTAGAAAGAAATGAAAACTAGATGTTTAAGAAAAAGTCATATTTGCCCGCAGTGTAATTTCGTAAAAATTACACAGGATGGTAGTTAGTGGACTTAAATTAATCCAAATCCAAATTGTCAAAACTGTGTCGACGGCCGATAATTTTGTTTATTTTGGTTTGTCATAATAAATAGGACTTTCAAACAGCTGTGTATAAGGGCAACAGGTAGCCCCAAATGTCAACCTTGTGTATTCTTCAAATCACGAAATGATCATTCAGTGCACAATTGAGGTGACACTGTTGCTGGTGGTCTTGGAAGTGTAAACTAGGTAACATTGATGGGGAAATGTATATGTCCACATGCATTGGGCTTGTATAGGGTGTCCACTGAATTTTTTTAAACGTTATTTTGCCATATTTTTTATTTGTTGAAAGTACTCATTAAAAAAACAATTTGCCACAAATTTCAACTTCCTATCGTCACGCGGTTCCGGAGGTATGATCGTTTTAAGATGCAAAAAACATTGTTTTTCGTCATTTCCAATTTCTGGTAAAATTATCCAAAAATTGTGAATTTTGAGAATTAGTCATTAATCAGGCAAGATAGTCATTGCTAAGTGATATATAGCAAAAAGTGATTTCTTTCTTGTCATTTTTCCAAAGTTTCAAAAAAAAATTCACAATTGGCTTGGATTTACGGGGCAATTTCAAAAATGGTAGTTCCCACACATTTGTAGATTACCCAGAATGCATTGCGGTTTTTGGGTCCACTGTTGTTAATTACTGTACCCAAATCCTATGGAGCTTGAAAATAGCACAATGATGAGCTAAATGGAAAAATGTTACTGTGGGACTGTTTTCAGAGCTGACAATATAAATGGCAACTTCAGGATAGGATGCGGAATCATTTCACTTGTAAACGTGTCAATGATTGAAAAGGATTTCAAGGTAATTTGCATAAATTTGATATTTAAAGATTTATTAAATTGTACGTTGAAATAGAACTTTTGTCAGTTAAACCGTCACAAAATGGTGAGTGTATGGAAATAGATTTTTTAAAATGAGCTTC
>JAMKCH010052575.1:0-10451 GCA_023653785.1 Ophioderma brevispina
TAAGTAACCTGATCGGTGAGTCATGCATATGAATTAGCTTGATCCCCTTTACAAAAGTTATGGGCAAAGAGGTCCAATATGGGGTCTCTGAGGTCACAGAGGTCAACATATTACTGTGTGTAAAATTTAAAACAAGGTCAAATCGAAAATCTGTTTACTCCTCTCATAAGAGCTGATGAGAGGTCAATAAAGTCATCAATGACTTCATCACTTTACCCATGGTTTAGGGGTCCAAAGGTCAAAATACTTTCATTAACGTTAACACTTCAAATCACTACTCCTCCCACAGATTAAGTAACCTGATCGGTGAGTCATGCATATGAATTAGCTTGATCCCCTTTACAAAAGTTCTTGGTCAAGAGGTCAATTGGGGTCATCTGAGTCACAGAGGTCAAACTATTTACTGTGTGGAAATTTAAAACAAGGTCAAATAGAAAATTGTTTAGCTCATCTCATAGGAGCTGCTGAGAGGTCAATAAAAGTCAACATGACTTCATCACTTGACCATGGTTTAGGGGTCAAAGGTCAAAATACTTCAAATACGTTACACTCAAATCACTACTCCTCCCACAGATTAAGAAACCTGAGCGTGTGAGTCAGGCATATGAATTAGCTTGATCCCCTTTACAAAAGGTATGGGTAAGAGGTCAATATGGGGTCATCTGAGGTCACAGAGGTCACACATATTTACTGGGTTTTAAAAAAAAAAATTTTTAACGAAAAAAGGTGCAAATAGAAAATTTAAAAATTGTTTAGCTATCTCTAGGCAGCTGATGAGAGGTCAATAAAAGTCAATCATGACTTCATCAATTGACCCATGGTTTAGGGAGTTCAAAGAGGTCAAAATACTCAAATAGGTTTACACTTCAAATCACTATTCTCCTACAATTAAGCAACCTGTTCGTGTGAGTCATGCATATGAATTAGCTTGGATACCCTTTACAAAAGTTATGGGTCAAGAGGGCAATATGGGGTCATGGAGGTCACAGGGGTCAAATATTTACGGTGTAAAAGTTAAAATTAGGTCAAATAGAAAATCTGTTTAGCCCATCTTATAGAACTGATGAGAGGCAATAAAGTCAATCATGACTTCATCACTTTTGCCCCATGGTTAGGGCGTCAAGGCTCAAAATTACTTCAAATTATTTACATTTCAAATCCCCACTCCTACAGATGTAACATAATCGTGTGACTTATGCATTAATTGACTTGAGGAATTTGCAAAAGTAATGGGTAGAGAGAGGTCAATTGGGGTCATCTAGGGTTATTCTTCCCCGCCTAACTTATAGGTGCTCTTGCAAAGAGCACTAAGTCTAGTTATTATTATATTATTTCCGGAAAATGCCGCATGTTTCTCAGTGCCACTGGGACGTCTTTTTTCGGAAAAATGACGCATGTTTTTCGTTGCATCTCGGACTGTTTTCCCGAAGATCGGAACTGGCGCAATGCTTTCTCATGCATTCGGACACCATGTTTCTTGTTGCATTTGGGATGTCTTTCCGGAAAATGACGCGATGTTCCTAGTTTCATCTCGGCCGTTATGACTTTACGCTACTATTCCTGTGCGGGAAAAGGCAAAGATGCAATTTAAACGCAAAAATTTGTTTCCATTCATATGGGCGTCAAAAAAAAAGAAAGTCTAGTTGCATCTGGGACGATGTTCTGGGTTAGGGTTTTAAAACAACATTTTAGCTTATGCACCTATTTAATGTAAATATTTTTATGTTGTCATCATCTTTATGTATATGTTATTGTACTCAGCTATTAGAGCAAAACCCACTGTCCAAATACTTGCTATACTTATAGCACTGATTGGAATGAAATTGACAAGAGAAAAATAAGCAATGAACCTTTCAGGGGCAGCACGGATGACATTTGCCCACAGAATCTCAACTTGTTCCCTCATAATCTTTTGCCCCGGGGGCATAAATGGACCCACCCAAACTATGCACAAATTCCCACTTTGGAAAAATAACCTATTTCCATGAATATACCAAAACCAATTGAATAAACATGAACTTGCAACATTAGCTGTTGACTGCTGAGGAATCATCAGATGTTGGAGTGGCCTTGACAAAACCAAGTGGCGCTACCACAACCAGATGATTTAAGTCATTGGATAAGAAGATCTTGAAGATCACAGGTCAATTGTAAGCCCAGATGCATATCTGCCACGGGGTTATGATGTAGCTGGCCTTGTGGGCCTGAAATTGAATATTTCATAACAAAAAAAACAAACTTGTAGCCCTTTAATGTTTTATTTATAGCTAACAAGTAATGTTCCGAGATGTCTTCCAGCAAAATCAGGGTCTATTTCAAGAACCACTGCCTGAAAGACTATGAATATTTGGACTCATTTGAATTTCATTTGTGAAACTTATGACTTTTTGTAAGTTTGAAATATTTGATAATTTTGTGGAAAAAACTGTTCAACAGTAAATTCCTGCCTATGGAGGAATAAACTGGAAGCCTTGAGCCATATAGGAAGTGCAAAAAGGTGGTAAGTGCTATAGCTGCCATTTGTCAAAAATTCTCATCAATATACTATTAGCTAGACAAGATGTTGAAATGGTTCTTCAGGTGACTTTTTGAGCTGTGAAGCAAGCTCCTACAAATCGCCCAGAAACTCTTTAGTTAGTGTGTTTGTTTGTTTCGTTCGTTTGCTTACGTAACATTAAATAATGTATCCATTGATGCTCAATTTACAGCTGTCCCGGTAATTATTTCCAAACGGCACGAACACGCTTATTTTCGCCGATTACGAGACAAAAAAGCATCGAGTGGGTGGACGCTGTTTCGGACCTACGCACCTACCAGGTCCAGTCTAATTAATACCCGCGGTATTAGTAAAAAATATTGACCTGTTGCAATATTACTATTATAAAAACACACACTCGTCGTATCTATTCATACCGCCATATTGGAAAATTGATTCTATTTTATCTCAGCAACAGTAAACTTTCTGAACAAAACACATACCTGACAGTGTCTAGATCATTTTGTAAGCGAGGGTCGCCAGGGAAAATCGACGCCAATTGCTTTTTTTCAGCTGTTTTATTTTACATATGCTGGACACTTCAGTGACAGGTCAATTCGGCAACAAACCAATTCGGCGACACCAATCGGGCAACAATCCAATTCGGCAACATTTATATGGAGAATCTTGTGTCATGTGTAGCTCGCGATACATAAATATTGCTTGTTATTTTCTGTTCGTCTTTTCTTGTGTACAATTTTGGTGTATTATGTAATTTTAACCAGTCGTTTTTGTAATAAAAATACCAATGAATTCTAACTTTTGATGCCAAGGGATCAGACTTATTGCTTGTGATGTTCCGCCCTTTCTTGTGTACAATTTTGGTGTATTGTAATAATTTTATGAAGGTATTTTTAATCATTTACCCTATTAAATGTTAGGGCTAAATGATGTTTTGCTTGGATGTCAGGAGCAAACTGCGAAAATGTGCCCCATTTTGGTCGACCAATATTAACTTTTGAACTCCCACAACCTCACATGATATTGGTTCATTCGCAGCTTCCGAGACATTCTCGGTCTTACGGTTTTCCTGAAGACCATTTCAGACCATCTGACTAGCAAAGATATTTGATAAGACCTTCCAGCTTGTTTACAAAATCAGACTAGTGGGGACCCACACAGTAATATGTCAAAAAGGCAAGAACAAGTTCATTATTTTCATTACATTCTACAATCAGGGAAATGAACTCCAGTGTTTAGATACAGGAGGCAACTAGAGTACCTGGATAAAATCTGCAAGAGTGAACTTCAACTAGAAAGCAATTACATGTAGAACCAGATAGCCTAGATTTTGGAGGGAATTGTGCCTTTTGTATATAAAAACAAAAACGATTGGCAGCTGGCTTCCCTAGAAATAAACATTTTTATTTCTAGGGAAGCCAGCTGCCAATCGTTTTATCCATAAAGATAGGAATTGAAAGGAGAAAGATCCACCTTGGTGAAATGTTATTCAATTATCTCTAAAAGCTACAATTTTCTGGCTACTGCATGAAAAGGGGGCGGCAAAGCAAATTAAAATAGTTCCTTCACTTTGGCATCAAGTTTGATCATGAATCTGTAGGTTTAAGGGATAAGGAGCACTAATGTGAGAGATTTTCAAAATATGTGGAATTCATTTTTTTTAGCTTAGAAATCAAACATAAGTATGTCAATTCCCTATACCTCTTTAAATGTAGGAGCAAAAACCCCAAATAGTGAAAAAAAAGTATTTGAGGAACTTTGTCATACCATTTCCTGCAAATAGCGATGGTGTCTCAAAATCTACAGCTGATTATGGTTTACACCAGTACAGAATAAACAAAGATCAATAATGTTTGTGTTTGAGGTCAAATTGTACAGGTCATAGTGCACTTACACTTACAAATCTGAGATATTCACAGGGGAAAGGTTTTTTTATCTCAAGTTGGAATTTTGATACGCACATATAGAAATTACAGAATCAGATAAAAGTACTGTCTTGTCTTTACTACACAAATTTCAAGCCAATCACTTGCAGGTTATGTTCGCATATCCATGCCAGTCACAAAAATACCAAAATATTATTTTTTATGATTTTTTCAATGTTTCGGATCAGCAAATCGCTACTTGTCCCTTTAAACTCACACTGCATTTGTCACCATGATATCAATTGCCAAAATTAAAGCTCTCAGTTCCTGACCTAGTACCTGTCTGCTATGCGGCATTAGTTTCCTCGGTTTTTGTCTCACATACACAAAAATGTTCTTGGAGACACTAAACCCGTCCCTATTTTGTTCATGTCAACAAATGGATTTTCTGATAAAATTTGAGGAACCTTTTCCATTGGAGATCTGGGAAACAACCACCAGACTGATATTCTGGTTTCAACACTGGCTATACATAACTCAAATTGACTAGGACAAGATGATTGTGATTGATATGGTTAAATACAAATACAAATACTCATTTATCTCCTGAAATTGTTCCCGTTAATTCCAGGGGTAAATTCCAGACTTTTTAGCACTTTGTCGTAACATTTTCTAAAAATAAAAAAATGAATGCATCCTGATGGGGAGGCAGCTGGTGAATGCTTTAAACCAGAGAGATTTCACAATGTGTGAAGTATTTAGCTTGGTCCAATAGCATTTATGTTATCTGTGTTGTCTGCAGACATTTGGCTTCTCCAAGCCCATGACTACAGGTAATGCTTAGGGTATTGACCGTGCCGTTTTCGTCAACATATAAAAGTCGAGCTGCGACATGAATTGCCCGCCGAGGCATGTTTTTTCCTTGCCCGGGAGATTACGCTGTATGAATTTCACTTGACTCTGCAATGATTAAAGGAACATTGATATGTTACTTCC
Source organism: Ophioderma brevispina (assembly GCA_023653785.1). Classification (NCBI taxonomy): domain Eukaryota; kingdom Metazoa; phylum Echinodermata; class Ophiuroidea; order Amphilepidida; family Ophiodermatidae; genus Ophioderma; species Ophioderma brevispina. The sequence goes on from JAMKCH010052575.1 coordinate 5,359, forward strand.
TTATTTAATATTTAATTTATTTTTACCTCACGCAAATCGTCAGTGAATGTTCAAGTTTCACGTGTGGTATTGGGCCTTTTAAGCCATTCGTGCTCACTTTTCTCCGCGCAAATTTGTAAAGTGGTATAAAAGCTAATATCGGAAGTCCTTAACAATTCCGTATTGCGATTCTGTATTGTTATTATTATTGCGAATGTAATTTCAGTAATGGACCAAATAAGTCCATTATCTGTCGATGTACGATTTATACTTGTTTTATCTTTTATTATGTTGTTTGTCATGGGGGTAACATCATTTGGAGTTTAAAACCTACAGATCATGAGCAAATCTCATGCCAAAGTGAAGTTGTATTTGGGGAAAATATTGATTTCCGAAGTAAAAAAATACAAGTCATTTAATCACCTTGAGGTGAAAAAAAAACCCTTTTGTTGCTATGCATTTCAATACTAATCTGGACACAATTGTGTCTTTGATTTCTTTGGCTGGCCATTCATGCTCCTGATATTAAAAATCTACGATCCTGCCGACAAAATTAGTTGGCACACATGTGTTGAATTTTAATGTATTTAAAGGCGACTCAGATTTTATGAAAATAGGAGGGGACCCTCAATTTCTAACAAATCAATCGTCTATAGATTCTAACACTTTACCCATTCATTCCTTCCTCTAGAAACAAGAACCCAGTGTAGTGTTAAGGCCCAATTGGACCATTCGCTCTGGCACAGCGTTCGCCATTTTGCGGGGAGAGCCCGGATGGCAGCAATAGAATGGGAAAAAAATTTATAAGCACTAGCAAATAGTGAATCAGTTTGTTCTGATTCTTTCTAAAACATAAAACCAGGCCCCTTGCAAGAGTGAAGGCATGGTTACATAACAGGTCATATTATTCCAGTGTCATAGAGGCTCTACCATGCAAATGGCGAACCGTTACATAGGGCGAATAGAGATCGTGCTAGAAGTACAATTTTAAGACAATCTTGAAATAACACTACTCTTTATCCTCTACCCTGCCCACCAATGTTGGGCAGTCTTAAAAGAACATGAACAACAAAATGACAGTTTCATATTGATCAGTGGAGAGGGGGCTTAGTCATATAATGTATATAAAAAGTATGCCAACAATTGGTCTGACATTGTATTTTGATTGCATGGCTCGCCTACCGTTAAATAATACAAATCTCATCACAATTGTCGTCTGTCCTTGTGTGTATTTTCATCTATAGGTTGCCTTATCTCTAATGTTTATTTCCCGCCTGGCTAGCGCTAGCCTCAGTTTGTCTAATGTTTTCATCCTTTGTTTCCTATTGTTAGGTTTGTACTCAATGCAGTCATTTCATTAATTTGTTCCAGTGTTCTTTTCTATGTTATTTTGTTTTCCAAAGATTTTGGACTACCTGATTAACAAAGGAGGCACCTCGTCCTCATTTACTGTACTTATTCATATTATATTTAAAAACCAGTGGGAATTGATTGTATATTTAAAAAATTAAGTGGAGTTGATTCTTCAGCCCAATGGTTTTGGAACAAGAAAATTATTCTTGACAACATAAAACCACAAAAAATCAGAATTTGTTGTTACCTTAAAATAAAAAAATACACTCGCGGTCTCGGACCGCTAATGTCGTCTGCTGTCGCAGGTTTGTGAATGGGCCAAAGGTCACATCAGGTCACCAACATGTCAACCCACCCCGCCCTCCTTTCCACCAAGTTACATCAGCATAGCCCTTACGGAACTCATACCGCATGCAATATAATTAATTTAAGGGTTAATCCATTTTGACCACAGACACACCACACACACCCGTGACAGCGTAATCCCTAGTCAGGGATTAGCTAAGGCCGCCGGCCGGCAAGCGGTCGGCTATGCCAGTGCTTGCTGACTGGCATCAGAAGGTTCATTTGGGAGGTTGCCGACTTCGGCACTTTACCTGTGAAATGAAAAATTGCCACAGAAGTGTCAAATACACTCATAGGTATTTTCCCTAGTGCCATAAAGTGTATAGATTTACAACCGGAACCCAAAAGGCGAGTCTAAATTAGGATTTCTTTTCTGCCACTTCCTTGGGTGTTCTCTATTTGTGTACTCAGTGCCATTAATTTTCATTACTTTTGTTCCGTGCTGTTTTCTGTTGTACTGGTTTTTGTTTTCCCAAGATTTTTTTTTTGTGTCTGCCTGATTCACACAATTGCTATAACTTGCTCATCTTTCTTTTCCATTACTACCTCTATGAACAAATCCGATAACGTTTGATTCCCCTGGCTTGTCATACATTGCCTTTGTGTCATATCTCCACACTATTTCCAATAATTATACATTAGCCCCTGTAACAACACCAATGATCTTTTTGACTATTCTCCTCCAGTGTATATAGACATTCCCCCGGTTCTCAGTTACTTCATTTTGTAATGTTTCTATGTTAATTTTTTATCTATGTGAGGTGATTGCTATCCATATCTTGGTTCCCCTGGCTATCCATCAACGCTGCTTACCTGATACAATTCATTTTTATTTCTTATCATGCAGAAATAAAATGCAAAATAACTTGCTGGCCCATAACAGGTACAAATAAGACATTTATTGAGTTGTTGAAGCAAATAGGGTTACACAGTGTATTTTTGGGCATATTTGCATGTGTAACAGAAATAGCTTTTGTTGGCATTGGTTCCCTTGGTACCCAGCAGTTTCTCACCTTAACTCAAACATGATCACATCTATTTTTACTTCTACCTCCCTCAGAATCTGATATATTTTAGATCTCTTTTTTACAACATCCCTGACAAGGTTATCAATTTGGGTTTGTCAGATGAAGTTTTTCATACTGATCATACCTTCTTGAGTTCTGTCATTGTATCTTATGTTGAGAAAATTATGAAAGTTCCTCGTTATGTTTATAATTTTAAGAAGGCAAATTTTAATTTAATAAGATCGGAGCTTCGTCATTGCTGATTTTAGCAGATGTTTATATTGCCACTTCTGTTGACGGTGCTTGGGCATCCTTTGTCCACAAATTTACTAATATTCTGGACATGCACATTCCCAAAATTAAAATCAGGGATAGTAGCACACCTGCTGGATTGACTCTGAGTTCAGCTCTCTTTAAAAACAAAAGTACACTGCTTTGAAGAGGGCCAAGACGAGTAACTCTGAAAGCCACTGGTCATTTTTCGTAAACTTCGTAATCGGATGAAAAATATGATTTTCAGTTAAGTATGACAAAGACTCGATTGGTTTTGAGACTACACCTCTTGAAACCAAAAAGGTTCTGGTCTTTTTTTAGATCTAAACAGATCAAAAACTCTTCCCCAAGTGAATTTACAGTGGTGATCAGTGTGCTTCTACTGCCAAAGATAAGGCTACCATGTTCCAATAATTATTTTTATTCAGTTTTTAACACAACCCAAGAATCACTCACCCTTCCTGACATGCCTATTTTCCAACATGAATCTCTTGGCAATATTAACCTCAAAACATTGATGATGTGTTGACATATTGAAAAATCTTGATGTACTAAGGAGTAGGAGCCGGATGTTTATCTTCCTCGCCGTACTTAAGGAAAATGTGTAACCAGATTGTTCTCCCATTTGTCACATATTTAACTTTGGTCTCTTAATCAGGAAATTACCAAGTCAATGGTTGAAGGCCAATGTAGTTCCAGTTCATTACAAAAATTCAGGATAAGCAAGAGAAGTTGGTAAATTATCGCCCAGTTTCACTCTTGGGTATATATGGCAAGGTGATGAACAGGGCCATTTATAATTGTTTATCTCCTGATAATACAAACCAAAGTTAATCCCTCAGCAGGTTTTATTAAGGGGCCGGGTCCACCACTACCAATTCTCTTCAGTCTTCCATAAATCAGTGCTGTTTATGGGACAAGGCTGGGCAGGTCGATATGTATACTTGATTTTCAAAAGCTTTGATAGGTCTCAACACATTACTTTTGCACAAAATTCAGTCTTTGGTATTCATTCAAAAACTTTGAAACTGGTTTCAGAGCTTACCTCACTGGAAGGGAGCAGAGATTGTTTGTAGATGGAAAATGTAAGCTCTGGACTGCTTCCTGTTATGGTCAGGTGTCCCCCAAGGATTCAATATTTGGGGGGGCATTACTCTTTGTTTCTTTTTTTAATGAATGCCCAGGCATGGCCAAGCATGCTAATGTTGCTCTTTTTGATGATGATTCTAAGTGCTACAAAAATATTAGAAAAACGTTTCTGATGTGACTTCTGCAAGCAGATTTATGAGTGTACTTGTATGACATGGGTTTGACTGGGGACCTCAAATTTCACCATCCAAGTGTCACCACCTAATGTCCGTCTTTGCTAAAAATATTAAAAAATTTGGTTTATAATATGATATGGTACAGCTTCAGAAAATTGATGCCATTATTAACAGATCTTGGGTATCGATGTATAGCTAAGCTTGATGGAGATAAACCATGGAACAGTGTGTTTGTGTGTAAAAAAAAGTAACAAAAAAATGGGGATTGAGATTTATGAGGGCAGTGGGTTTTTTTATGCCCTTCAAAAACTACGATCTTTATAGCCTTGTCAGGAGTGACCTTGATATGGGAGCCGTCTTTGGAGTGGGACCTAAAAACACAATACACATCTTACTTGGGGCGTCCAAAGACGAGCTACAAAATTTATTGATGCACTTCTGACCTGGACTATAAAGAACGTTTAATCATTCTTGATCTTCTTCCATTAACATCTAGAAGAGAGATCAGTGATATATGCTTTTTTCATAGATGTAGTTGGCGGCTGGGCTCAATATGATTTGATGTTAATAATTATGTGGGTTTTTAATAGTAAACAACGCAGCGAACCGTGTCCCACCACCAGGTCTCTTCAGATCCTCTTCGTTTTATCTCATCAGAGGTTTAAACAGAAGCTCACAGCCATTTCTATTTAACCGTTAAGTTCCATTATGGAATCAGCTGCCACTTCAAACTAGACAATAACCTCTGATTCTTTTTTCAAAAACAAGTTTATGATTTTTTGAAAGAAAATTTAATTCCAATTTTGATTTCATGGCAATTACCTTTACCTGGGTTTTCATTTTTGCCGTTGTTAAAATTGAGGCCCCTTAG
>JAMKCH010052576.1:0-10611 GCA_023653785.1 Ophioderma brevispina
TGTGTAACCGAATAAGAAAATCATGTTCTTCATTTTAATCGTCGGTTGCTTTCAAAAATAAATAAAAATACTACTCCAAACAGATTAATTGCAAAAAATTCAAAGTTATTGACCCAAAATCTGTATAATTAATTACTCAATAGAAAAGCACTGAGTACAGGGTACAAAAAACTAGTACTTCTTGAGCGTTACAAACTTTCGACGCACCAACGGTTGCAAATAGCGTAGTGACCATTTCTATAAAAGCCGGGCGGCTTCCTTGGAAATACAACACACCTTGTTGGTTGTGGAAGACAAAAGGGTGCAGCACGATTGGTTCACAAAATATCGGCAACCAAGCAACTCAAAAGGGATCATAAATCATTTCCTTGTGTTAAATAAGTTTATTGCGTTTTGCAATAAACTTAATTCCTGCAACTAGTATTTTACGGGACCCCGGTCTATGGAACGGTTGGCTTGGGAAAGTTATAGAGGACAGAACCCTATGCTTTTCACGTAAGGTACACGGTTTTTAAACTAAAAAAATGGATCTTCTTTGAAATTGACTGAGACACCTACATTAGATTGAAACGTTATTCCAATGGTGTTGTAGAACATCTACCAAGAACATTTCGAAGGTTTATTGGACAAACAAGTAAAAAGAAAACCAAAAACTATGTTTTAAACTTGCTTGTTATCGTAATCGTTCTCATAGAAAGCATACTTTTATTTTTTTTTGTCGTGCATGACAGAAACTTCTAAATCGTCATCTTAATGATGTAATTTCATAACGACGGCGTATTTGGCTCATTCACTTTAGGTGTGATCTAATAAGCATTCCAAATATGCAAACAAAAAAAAAAACGGGTTCGAAGCAAATTGGCGCCGCTTCTTTCTGGAATTGTTTTCGTGTCTCTTCAAAAACGTTTCTAAAAACGTTTCACATAAACGGAACCACAATTAGGAAATGTATGGTGTTAAGTGGGCACGAACCTTCACTCAAGGACGATAACGTTACATATAAATGTAACCACCTCGAAACCAATGTAAAACTTTATAGTGCAAGAAAATTGAAACAGAAATAATGTTTGTGTTATCATACTTCTAAATTGTCACAGATATGTGTCTAAAATCTAGAAAAATCAGCAATGGGGAACATGAAAAAAATTGGCAAAAGTTGTGTACAGGTGTCAAAATTAAAAACAGGTCAAGCGGATTAAAAAAGGTATAGTTTGCAATATATATACCGTCATTAGTTTCAGGATTATAAGCTCATAACGATTCAAGGTCATCCTGAGGTGCTCCGATTTTGACGAAACTAGTCTTACATTGTTTGTCTGGTCATATCCTATAACAGAAAATGCATATTTGCTCTGCGATTTGACATTTAAGTATGTAAATTAGATGGTAAGTATTGATGACCCCATTGGATATGCAGACCTTTGTTACGTTTTGACCTCTAATTACGTGGCTAAATCATGAAATAAAGGCAAGTATTATATTTTCTGGTCCTTAAGGACTATATGAAGAATTTGGGAACATTTAGAAAAGAATCGGAGCATTCTGAAAAGATTACCCCAGGATAACCTTGAACCTTTATTGCCCTATCACTATTAAACTATAACCCATATATAAAACTCTACCTTTTTAATCCTTAGGATATCACCAAAACGTCGGTATAACGTAATGAGTCGCTACCCAGGTGAAGTGAATCCATGCATAATTTTGAATTACGTAACAATGCCTTTTGTTGGGATCTATAAAAGACCAGACGTCTGTTGTTTGTTCATTTTCCCTGCTCCAGGCCTATGTGCAAGAAGCCCATGTTTTTCAGAGTTGGTTGTTACCGTTACAACAAAAACTGTCACAGAGGTTCCCTAGGCTATGCCTCGTCAAACAGCATTGTCAATACCCCGAAGAGTGCTTGCACTCCGACGGGAAGGTACAAACAAGCCGCTAAAGTCGCTGATTTCCTCGTGATTCCACAGAGTACGATCTTCAAAATCCTCAGACATCATCTAGAGCTGGGTCATTTGAGGTCACGAAAATCTCCAGGACAACCGGTGTGAAAGTAATCATAGTCTGGCAGGTATCATAGTCCGGGCTCCATAGACGACAACGGAATAAAGCGTGAAACTAATGCGTGAAGAGTCAACTGAATCGATTGCCCTATTGTTCACCATTGTTCCCGGACGGTGAGTCCGGAGGACTATATCTCCTGCCACACCGGGATTAACTACCAGACGAAATGATCGCCGACTGCTTAATCTGTGCCATAGAGCCCGGAAAATGTCAACGAGCCGTCTTCGTCTGTGGAGAAGACACTATGGAATCAACGTTCCCCGCCAAACTGTAAATCGGAGATTGCTTCAACATGATTACCGAGCAATCTCCACGCCTAATCGTTTACCACAGTGTTGCTCGACTTCGCTGTCAAGATAGAAGACAGAGGATTCGTCGATTAGTGGTGAGAACCTCCGAGGTGTACCTGGAAATTCTGGAAAACAACTGCCTGCCACATGCAAGAAGCGTTTATGCAAACAATGTTCGGCTGCAAGACGACAACATCACTCCGTCCTGGTCGCTGTAGTGAGACAATTTCTTGAGGCCGAGGGGGTGGAGCAGATACCATGGCCTGCTTGCTCCCCTGATATAAACCCTATCGATCATGCCTGGATGTCTTAGGCCGAGCCATCAATGACTCGGACAATCTTCCTCAAACTCTACAGGAGTTAACTCAGGCTCTGACCGATGAGTGGGACGCTTTGTCCATTGAAATCATAAACAACTTTGGGGACAATATGCCGCGAGCGATATTTTTTTAGGATAGCCAACCCCAGTATACTACATGCATGTCGATTTTATAGTTGATTCTAACTTCTGTTACTCTAAAAATTATTGAAACTAATTCAATTAAACAAAGGTATCACGGGGACTCGAACTAGCAACCTTTCTTTCTACAGTCTTAGTATAATACACAATACTATGAAAACCGATCTGGCAGAAAGGCGTTGTTTTATGATACTTGAATCAATGGTTTTACGGGACAAAGCTCATATGCACTACTACTTACTACAACTATGATAACAATCAATCAACCATGAACGTTACGAGGTGGCTACGAGGTTGTTTCGTGGGTTTGGTTATGCTAAAAAATAACGCATGTCGCGACATCTTGACGCACTGATTCAAGCCAGGGGTGGCCATACTCGATATTAGTGACTGATTGACATTTAAAACACTACTATTGAACATTTCGATGCATGAAATCACCCGAAAATGTGTTGCCTGTAAAATTAACTGTTGCGGAAAAAATAACCAAATGCTTAATTCTGCTATTCAAATGCCCCCATTTTCTTTGGGCACAGCTCGTAAAGGCTTAATTGTGGACTAAGTTAATTGTGATATGTTCGGAAGAGACAGATCAATCAAGTAGTGTGGCGATATATATACACCCTAGATATCATAAATAACTCGCACTGTAAGAATCATTCTATAAATAGTGGTTAAAATATTTCATTCCAACTTTATGAGCAACAGCGTAAGTCCACCTGTACAAACGTTGCATGTTCCCCGCTACTTATAGACTTTTTATATCTCATTTAACAACACCAAAATTGTTTCTGTTGCAATTATTTTGAGGTCAAACCATTATTTTGTTTAAATATCTTGTACTATTAGTAACACAGCTGTTAAGCTCAACAATCGTGCACTTTGTGGTAAAAGTATGAAACTATCCACATTGTTAATACAATGTATGTAAAACATTTTAAAGATATGGTACACATTGTACCTATTCCAATATGGCCGCCAAAGGTCAATGCACTTTCTACATGGGGTCAAATTTTAAAATAAGTCATATTTAAGCAAAAATGGTCTCAAATTGCTCATAGTGACTTCAAGGTTCCAAACAAATATATTTGCCAAATATATTTGCATAGCGTTTAGGTTGTATTGTGGGTCAAAGGTCAACTAAGTCAATATATACATTGTATTAGGTATACATATATGGAAATACTATACTCGATGTTAGTAAACTACAATAGTAATACTGGTGAGTTGAGTATCTGCTATTAAATCTTCAACAGTAGCTCAATGTTAGTACAATATATGTGAAACATTTAAAAAAAGTAAATATTGTACCTTTTCTAACATCTAACATTTCTAACCAAAGGTCAACAAACTTTTGAACATGGGGTAAATGTTCAAATAAGTCATATACATAATCAAAAAATGGTATATTGGATTGCTCATAGTGACTTCAGGATTTTAGACAAGTATACGTTACCATACCTAGTACAAAGAACGTTTAGGTGGCACTGTGGGTCAAAGGTCAACCTCATCAATATATACCTCTATTAGATGGAAATACTATACCTGAAATTAGTAAACAGCAATAATAAGGGTAGATTATTAAAGCATCAACAGTAGTTCACTTAGCAGTGTAGGTTAGTTTTCACAGGGGCAGATACACATTTCAGTGCAAGTGAAGGTAGCTTTGCTTTAGCTTTGTAGTATTTACTGCTTCTGATGTATTGGTCATTACAGCCAATAAGTTCATGGCAAAGCCAAGGCCAGGCAGATTGAAAAGTCTAAGAGACTTGTTGAGAAGAAGGATCGATCCTTCTATGCATAACGCTGGACTTGACCTCCCAAGTGATGAAAGACGGGTGCTTAATCTATCTAACAGAAACGTGTCTGAGGCAGAAACGCAGACTTAATTTATCTGTTCCTCCGAAAGAAGTGCCAACATCAGATTGTGGCTGCTATCGAATCGTAACTGAAGTATCTGGGCAAAAACGACCGTAAAGAAAGTTTTGAAATTCTGTGACATCTACATATTTTGAAGAACGCTAAGGACCCTCGGTCTAACATTTTGTTTGATCCGCATAAGGGCTCTAAAGGGCCGAAAAGGGACGACTCTAATCAGTTCCTCTCTTCAGACAAAGGGCGTTCTGCATACTTAGATAAACAAAAGCAGCTCCTCAGATGTACGAGTTACACCTGCCTGAAACACCATCAAACGCAATCGTTTAAGAGACTTCGTGACAATTCCAATGACAAGATTATCGATAGTCAAGAATATGGAGGGTGCACGGTGCACTCTAATAATCAAGTTCTATGGACTGCCCAAGATACAGAAGTGAAGGCCCCTACATCCTATTGTTTCAGCTATTGGCTCACCGACTTACAGCATAGCTAATACTTCAACCTCTGACCGAAAAAAACAGACACCATGTGAAAGATTGGCGAGACTTTGCTACCTTCAAATCTACTTTGACCCTCAAAAGACTTGGAGATGTGGTATCCTTCGATATAGAATCCTTATTTGCATCTGTCCCTTTGAATGAGACCGTTGATATTACTATGGAATCACAACACTGATTGATAGGACATCTCTCCATATCGCTGATATGAAAGGGATGTTGGAGTTTTGTTTGACCAACAAGCTTACTTCAGGTTTTAAAGTGACCCATACTACCAAAGTGATGGGCTAACAATAGGTTCTTCCGTTCTTCCACCAGTGACTAACCTGTAAAGAGAGTCCCGTCAATGTGAAGAGGAAGCCCTTCTGACTGGCAGCAGATAATCCACCGCGCATATGGAAACATTATGTGGACGTCAACTTCCGTGTTACAGATTGGGACCATTTAACATATTTCTTTGATCACCTTAACAGTCTTCGCAATGATGTCATCACATTAACACGTGAGGAGGAGACCAACGGACAGATCGCATTCCTTGATGTTTTGGATAACAGAAAGCCTGACCTTACACTTGACACCAATATCTATAGCAATTAAGCCACACTCTGACCAATACCTCAATTTTGACTCTCATCATCCAGTGTCAGCCAAATGATCAATGTTTCAACTGAGATGACTTTATGGTATATTATCTCAGGTTTCAAAGGGACAATGTCCGTCGAACAGGAGGGGATAGGGCCTGTGAAGCGAGTCACGTTTCAACCAGCTTTAAGCCGAAACAAGTTACCTCAAGGTTGTCCATGGCTTCACCTCACGAAGCACCAGTGATCAAAATTCAACGCTTAGTATTCTACACACTGGTTGCCTGTAAGGAATTTTAATAAGGCCCTCATGTACGCCTTCTGTCTAACACTGACATATATGAATTATTTAATGCCACACACGGGTTAGATGCGTTGCGCCTGTCTACGATAAAAATTCAGTTCTGGTAATTTTTGTTAATTCATATAGGCTGCTTCCCCACACATGGCCCTGAGAGAAGTTAGGCAAAAAGCTAAGTATTTGTCACAAATCCTTGGACATTAACTTGTATGCCGCTTTCCCGCCAATACGATGCACCGGTGGATTGCATGTACGCGCACTTCACGCAAAGAGATACTCGCGCGTATGTCATGTCAAAGGGATTATGAAAACACTATAGGCAAAATGCTCAGTGTTAGGGATTGAAAACAGGTTGTCTACGTATATTGGTACTGCTTGAGGCTATACAGAGAGTCGCAGAAGAAGAATATATGTGTGTTATGTCAAGACTACTAAGACTCTACGACAACAAACTAGTGCAACTAAAACCATAATGACCATCTACTCTATTCCTCATGGATCATGTGACAAAAATAGTACTGGTGAAACCGCAGAGAACCGATGAGCCCCGATGGGTGCTATCATTGTGGCTTCAAATCTGTGTCCATCATCTATTCAAGACAGCCAGTTTTTTTTCAGATATCTGGACAGTAGTATCCTTAAAAATTGGTTAAGAATATCTGCAAATACTTCCTGAATCCTCTTGACTGCCAAGGCATAGAATGGCTGGCCATGTGTTCTTTTGGACAATGATGCACCTTCCATTCAGTTTTTGATTGTTAAGAGGTGTTGGGATCATTATATCTATACCACAAAAATGTTTAGCAATATGTTAGAAGCATTGGGTAATAGTTTACTCTAGATATATCACATTTACTTGAAAATATTATTAAAATAACATTACATTGTATTACAACACGTAATTGGATGAAGATTCATTTAAGACTCCAACAATGGATCCCGAATATAAATTCTAATGACAAAACTACTAGGGGTATTGATCTCGGTTGTCTAGCTGTCAAGGTTTACAACACAAGTGCTTTTGAACCATGTCAGCCACACGTTGACACACACATCCCTGGACTACGTCCCTAGTTTTCGGCTAGACGCAGCGGCAAAACAAAAAAAACCCCCGGGCACATACACATTTGAGGAGAATCACGGAGGGTTTTATAGAATATCAACTTGCATGATTGTCACCTTTGTTCACTTTAATAAGGCCTTCGACTCCATCATAAGTGTTTGTTCTCAATTGTACATCATTATGGCTGGCAGAGACAATGGTCAATGCTATGCAACTGTGCTGTATACCAACTCTAGCAGTTAGTTATAGTTGATGGTATAACATTTTTAAGCCATTCGATACAACAAAGGAGTCGAGTGTGTTTTGGACCATCTTTCATCTTTTTTTGAATCTTCTGACTACTTTCTGGGGAAGGCATCTGGGAAACGAGTATGAATTATCAAAAAACTTGAAATCAAGATGATCGCATGCCCAAATATAAATGATCGACACTCTGTGATGATATGCTTGCTTTGGTCTCTTTGTGATGCAGCAGACCTTGGACTAATTGTCAGTGCACCAAAATCGGATTGCTCTCTCTTCCCATCTCATCTCTATCTCGCTCTCTCCCTTCCATCTCATCTCTCGCTCTCTCTCTCTCTTCATAACGCAATGCTTGCTCACTCTCTGTAAAGATAATTAAAGAAGAGGTTTCACGAATTTGATAACTCATAACAAATATGATTCTTTCATTGCTGATTGCATTCAATTGAAATGTTAATTTAGCCGCCATGTTGGCTGCTCTTGAAATTATAGGAATTGCCATTTTTCAATGCTGTGAAACTGAAGTGTTAAACTATACTCTAATTAAATCCAAGCCCTTTCTTGATGACGATCGAAATACTATAGTAATACATCATGATTCTTGTCAAAAGTGGTGGAAAAGGTGTAAAAGTTCGTTGTCCTCTGTCGGCCATATTGATGAAGGTACAATAGACCAGGTACACCAATGTTGGTAAACATGTTAGGGCTGTATCTTGAAAAAGGTCGGCCTGACTTTTCCACACTGGGCAATTGTATCTATCTGTTAGAGTTTTTAAAATGCGGCCCCATAAAGATTCGCAGGCATGGATTCGCAGAAGTGACGTAGGATGTTAACGGGTCTATATGTACCTATTCTTAAAATGTGCACAATTACTTATTTTACATCTGTAGACCATTTCATGCTTTCCACCCACAGTGCGGCATTCGTATCTATATAGACCTGAACAGCTGTAACATAGGGCACGTATGGTGTTTGGTGGGGCAAACCTTTGCTCTGAATGTGAATAAATTGCCGCGTTCACTCAAAGACACTCATATGAACAAATAATTTGAAATGTAAAGTGGTGTCTTATCGGAGGGTAACTCTGTTTCTCTCATAATCACCTCTCAGTGCACAAAAATATTTTAATTGACAATGTCTCTGATTTTGTTATTTGTCTGTAGACTTGCAATAAGTACAAGGTTCAAGGGGCATTTTTCGTAGCCAGTATTGCCTATTTTGGATTTCAAGGGTCCTTGCCCTAGTGTTTCGTCAGGTAAGATTGATATTATACATAAACATTATTATTAGGCAACTGTTTTCTTTAGTCAAAATACAGGGTGTCCAAAAAAAGTGGTGCAAGCAGAAAAACTCCGACGATTCTCAAAAACTTGAACTGAGAATAATTATTTTCATGAAGGATATAATTGTACTTTTGTATAAATTGTGCAAATCCCATGACAATACGTCCACGCAAACTAGAGATATAAACGCTTATTTAAAGGACTATTGTTTTTCATCCATTCCAATGGATTTACACAGTTAAGTGCTTATAGGTAACCAGATAGATTTATTTGACTCGATCGTGGCATTGAGTAAAATTCGTACCTCAGCAACTGAAGGAGGTGACATGCTACCATTCATTCATTCATTATTTCCACACATAAATACATTCAAAATACAAAAAAAAAAATAAAAACAATATTTACGAAGATGATATGGGGGATGAGATAGATAAGGCCATAAAGGCCAGAAGTGATCACACCCAAAAAACATTTTAACTTACAACAAAAAAAATGATTTTAAAATTACATAAAACAAACAGAGAAACAAAAATAGAGAAAAACGAATTTTTGCTCCAAACCTACTTTCATACAAATACATTAGCATGAATGAGATACGTGTATATTGGCTACGAAAATGCTTACGGTATTTAGAACGTTTTTATATGTGTGAATGAATAGAGTTTCCAAGAATGGACCGGTAGTTTCACAGTTTGATCAGAGAATATTTCTTATTGTTTGTTTGCGTGTAATCATTTGCCTGTCTAGTATCATAATTATGATTGTCCCGATTGTTAGAAAGAGGCTGAAACCCTTTCGTAGTTGATAGTAGACTACTTAAACATGAAAACCCTCCCCCACTTCAAGTTTGTAGGGTTACACGTTAGATGTTTAAATTTTTAATCAGGGGATCGGAATGACTTCTAAATACTTGTTTGAATTGTCCGCCCTGCCCATTTTTGAAGTTTGCAAAAGTTTATCCAAATAACAATGATATTATGCCCCATATTAATATACGATAGTACCGTATGGTTGAACAAGAGGTGCAATATAACTGAGTAAATATACCTTAGTACACAGTATTTCAACTAACGATACCCCAATATTTCGTACTAATAGTTGTAGAAATTCCATCTAATGATTTTTTCCAATGAGATTTGCATCTATAAGTCCTCCAAGAAATTTAGTAGAAAACTCTTTTTAATTTAGTATTATCTAATATAACTTGTATTTCATCACCCTCTTCTGTTGCAGATAGTCCGCCAACCTTGCATTCCCATTACGCGTGGTGCCCTATTAAACTATCAATTTGTTTTTGCAGCATTGACAATAATTTATTTGCCTTGAACCAATTTGTAACTTCTTGTACCTCTTTTTATTTCATGGATTGACTAGGCAATATCATCATTTGAATACAAGATGATTGTATCGTCAGCAAAAAGTACAAACTTAAACATAGATAGATAGCAATATATCATTAACATAGAGTAGAAATAAGGAGGCCCTAATAGCGAGCCTTGCGGTACACCACATGTTTAGCTTTTGTAGAGTGACTTACTCTTTACTGTTGGTAATATACATAATTGCGTCCTTTTACTAAATAACCTCATTAACCATTCTAAAAACAGTTTCCTCTAAAGCCATAGTACATAAGGTTATATATAATATATCAGGATCATTGTATCGAGGCTTTCGAAAGTCTAGAAAATACACAACGGTCGGTTTATAGATTCTTTCTACAGCATTGCACACTTTGTCAACTAATCAAATCAAGTCCATATAGGTTGAGGCCTGAGCGAAACCCAAACTGATTGTTGTTAATAATAGTATGTTTATCAATAAAATTTACACATCTATAAATACTAATCGTTCTAGAATTTTTGGGAAACCGGGGTACCACGTGATACAGGTCTGTAGTTTGAAAACCTTGGGAATCATCTCCTTATAAAGAGGAATGACCTTGGCAATTCTTGG
>JAMKCH010052577.1:0-10722 GCA_023653785.1 Ophioderma brevispina
ACAGATAGATCCCCCTTCCCTCTAACAATAATCATACATCATTCTCATACATAAACATAACCTTACACAGCTGACCCAATCGGTTCATCACGCCGAATTACATCACTTCCTTATAATAACTTTATGGGGGAATTCCCAGATCTTGCAATGTTTTGATCTGTTAAAGCATAACAAGCTTCTAATTTTAGCATCCTTGGGGAATTCCCACTTCCCCTATTGTGCAATCTAAAACATGCGCATTTAGCAAAACAACTAGGGTATTCCCTTTCTCTCTTTTATAGGTAAAACAAACATACTTTTCCCGTGAGAAATCTCTTCTCAAATAAATTGAGAAAATAATGGGGATTTTTAATCAGCAAAATGGAGGCCACATAACAACGGCTCCAATTAAACAAGGAATTAATATCTTCTTGGAGACGCTGTCAGTCTGATCAGTTATTGATTTTAAAAAAACACTGTGGCATCATCAGCAAATAATCTAGTCTTGGCACTATGGGCAACGCTGCAGGCAAGGTCTTGATGTACAACAAACGAAAATAGGGGAAACCTAAAATAGAGGCTTTAGGCACATCTGAAATCTGGTCATTACTGTCCATACGACACTTTCTTTCAACATGTAATGAATGGGATTCATATCTTTGAACACCACTGTTGCTTCTTTTTCTTTATTGTTCAGTTGCAAAAAAATAATTACGATACATTTCTACAGAGCTTGTTTTGTCATTTATCTCGATAACCAAATACAAAAAAGAGAGTGTCAACGCCTGCATCCCTGTGGAAAGGTTAACAATTTGAGACCCATTTTGAAAGAATCATTTGCTATTTACATGAATGGTGTAGTTAATTTTGGTTATTGAATTTTCATACAATTCTTTGGTTTAAAAATCATTTCTTCATAATTATTTTGTTAATATAGTAGAGGAAGGAATACATGATTGCAAAGAAAATTGATCTATTTAATCTTCACTCTATAATTGAATAAATCAATATAGAACTATTGAAAGAACCTAACCCGACGAAGTTGTAATTGTGACCCACTTTTACAAACCCAGGAACAAGTCGCATTGACAAACACCCTTTTTTGCAAAAAAAGTTGTTGGTTGAATACCAGTTTACTCACATAAGAAATCAATCAGTAGGTTCAAGACCTTATTTGGCCTTGCTATTCAAATTCCCCCAACCAAAGTGGGCAGACAACTCTCTACATAAGCACCGGTGGCTATTAGCTTCCAGCCTTTTTGTCTACAAATGCTTAAAGGTGGTTTGTTCCGATTTAGTGTATGTGTTCTCTACTTGAATATGAGAGCCTGTCACTTGCACAATACAAACCCCATCAAGTACCGTGGAAACAACTTGCGGTTTTGATTGTAGCCGCAATAATGCATGTTTCAATGCCCTATTGACTACGTGCTAATAAAGTGGTTACCATAAAACGGCGGTTTTTTTGTTTAGATTCAATGGGAATGAAAGGATTCGAGGGCTCATATTTTTTTTTCAGAACGACAATGAGAAAAATACGGCCCTTTCATCTGATATCAAAATCGTACTACTTCCGGGTAAAATAAGGGGGGGTCCCAAAGACGATGGAACACGCCTTTAAAGCAAAGAATACCTCAATATGATGGGAAAACAGCATTTTTGTCAGCTTCTTTAAAATCCTTCACTTGGCTAGTGGGATTAGTCCATTATGAAGGCAGACTAAGGAACTACTTGCTTTTATTGTAAGAATATGGAGGAACTGGGGATTTAGATATAATCTGACTGGCTCGATCAAATGAGGAATAGTCATGAGATGTGTTCTGGGTTATGAAAGTGGGTCACAATTACGCACCCTTGTAGTATTGCAACAGTAGGAAGAAAAAGTATAATAACGAAAATTATTTCAAATGGTACAGAGTCTTGATTACAAATGACGGATGGATTGCCCAAGTATGTTTCAAAACACATTGTTTATTCATCAAAAAACATTGAGTCGTGATTGTCTTGTTCCCTAAATCTTGGGGATTAAAATTTGCCTATTGCACTTTGAAGTCCAAACCGCCAAAAGTCCGCCAAAAGTGCATGTGTTGTTAGGTATACTCTAAATGAGATATAAACTGGTGAAATACATGGTGAAAAGCAAGGAGTACGGTTAAGTTTGTAGAAAATGACGTCCTTAATGATGCGTATAAGAAGTTGAGGTGTAATCCGGAACGAACGATCACAGTGGGGCAACTATGTACAGAAACAATCGGTGCGACCGGGTGAAGTTTCTTATGTGATTTGGGGAAGGAGATCGAAATTTGAAGTCCGTGGACATGGATGGATCAGAGAGGTGGCATTAGCTGGTACAGTCAATGGTTACGTATGAGGTCCTTTATAATCTTTGATATTTCCTGCTGGTGGTGTGTTGGGTCATGATCGAGGTCAGAATATGGCGTCTTGTCAGACAGCTGGTTACGCTTCAGAGATGTAAAAGTCCTTTCTCAAGTATCACAAATGAACCACCCTTGTCAGCAGATTTTAAAATCAGATCAGTTCTCCTCTTAAGGGATAACTAGGGCTGATCGTCACCCTTGGTAAGTTATGAGAGGAGATGGGTTTGGTTGAAACTGGCTCCAGGTCTTTGCGAGTGTTGTCAATTACTCTTTCCAAGAAACTATTTTCACCCTGGTTTGGGGTCCAGTGTTTTCTCCCCGAAGATATAATATTAAATCAGCGGATAAAATCTTAATTGGGCATTAATATTTAATCCGCGGAGATAATATTAAATCCACGGAGATAATATTAAATAAGCGGAGATAACATAGACCCCCAGAGATAATATTAAATCCGCCGATAAGATATTGAATCCTTGAGGTAAATTTTATTTTCAAACAAAGATGTACAAGCCCCCAAACGGATAAGTCAAGATTCGTGAAGAGATCAGAGTTTTGGGACAAATGACGCGATACGAAATTATTGCAAGGAGTTTAATTGACGTTCTTGCATAACATTGTTAGTACATACTATAAATTGTCCCTCAAAGAAGGCGAATTCTGTAAATTGTTTTCAACGGTCAAACTCGGTATATTCATACAAATATTTGGTCAGTTATTTATGTTGTTGTTTGATTGATTTGCTTTTGTTTTGGAGGACTCAACACCATTAACCCAGTTCATCGCAAATCGTTTAGTGGAATGTTAAACGCCTTACCTCGGTCGTACCCCTCCTCCAAGTGTTCTCCGGTGCGCTAATGATCGGAAAAGTCGCAAAGCTTCTATACTATAAATAGTCTAACAGTGACGTACGCTATCAGGTGAAAGCACAATGCAATTGTGGCAATTTGTTTGTTTTTTTGGATTGAATGAAATTTTTACCTAAAAACGTTGGTGAGGTCTTCGCGATACGTCTCTGGGTAAAATAAATGCGTACGCATGGCAGTAAACAGTCGCATCAATTGTTTGTACAGTGCGTATCAAAACAAAACGCAACAGGATTGTTTTCAATTTTGTGAACATATGTTAAGTTTAAAGCTTGCACTTCTCCTCTTTTCCAAGATATGTTACTCGCCCATACATGGTCATGGATGGCTGATAATGCCATCTCTGACAGCAAGTCAACTTTTGGTTTTGGACCAAGTTTTGGACCTGAAATATCTGGTAAAAATTAAATAAAACATATTGGAATTTGCCAGTAAATAATCTCAACTTACAATTATCTTCTCTGTAGGATTGAAATTACCCACTCCAGTGTCCCTCAACATGGCATCGTACATCTCTCTCTCTCTATCTCTCCGATAGGTGAGCACGAGTCTCATTTCGCTAACTGCTCTGCGAATCATTTGTCTCTAGGGTCGTAATGTATCAAACTCATGATTTCCTCAGACGAAGCGATGCAACCGGTCCCAAAGCGGAGTAAAATTTTGCTTTGAGGTATCCCCAAAGAAAAAAATCGCAAGCAGTCAGATCCCGGTGATCGTGGGGGCCATCCCATATGATGCAGTGCAATCAAAACGGCGTCCAAAGACCTCCGCCAATCTATTCCTAACAGCTATCAGTCGATGGGGTTGTGCACCATCCTGAGCCCTCCATAAACGTCTAAAGACCCCTCTCTCTTAACTGGAAAGTTTGCCATTATTTCGAATCACATGCGGATTCAAGATTTCCAGGTAGCCATTTCCGTTCAATGTTGGTTCTCGAAAAAGAATGGCCCCATAACAACCATCACCACATATGCCACCCCAACATTTAGCTTCCACCCTTTCTCGACTGCAGTTCACATCAAAATTGATCTGGACCGATTACTTTTTGGAGCGATCCCGAACATTCTAATTCGTCACCTCCCCATTCTCCAAAAACTACACTCATCGCCATTGACACGATTGGTGAGGAAACGGTCATTTCCTTGACATTGGTCAATTAACCATTGACAAATTCTTGTCGTCTTGCAAGCCCGCGGGCAGAAGTTTGTGCCGATTTTCATTTGATATGAATGCCATCTGAGATCAAGTCCAGTGATACGATTAAATGTTACAGATGGAATGTAAAAACGTTTCTTCTGGCCACTAACATTTCATGGATTCTGGAAGGTAGGAGATGTCTAACTGCTTCAATGTTCTCATCAGAACGTCTGTTCGTGGCCTTCCCTATCGTGCTTCTGGGTGGTATGGAGGGTCACGTTCAGGAAATTGTGATACCCGAAATGCATCTTGCACTGCCGTTTGAATTTTGGGTGATCGATATCAGTTACCACAAAGACCTTTGCTATGTCGTCAATTGAGGCATCTTGGGGACACTGATGAAAATTAATAAGCATGCTAATACAATTCTTTTTGCTGGGCGAGAACCTATGACAAGCAAACCTTGCAAACATTCAAAGATTATGTAATTACTCAACACTAACTGATATTTAAAAAAGGAGAGAAGATGGAGATTTGAAGAGGAATCAAACACCTTTTCACTTATTAAAATTGATCCCATCCTATTTTCCCATTGTTGAAAAACCTTGATATCAGCCAGGCATGAACGTGTATGCGGTGAATAACAGATTCATTGAAAAGAGGAAAGTTTGCTTTAAGGTGGTACTACTCACCTTGGCGTAAACCATGAATTTTCAAAACTTGAGAACAAATCCTGTTTTGCGTTTTTGTATACGCGTGTGTTATAAGAAACCCTATGTTAGCCATTGATACGTAAACATTGAAAACTAGTCGGCATCCATCTAAAACACCAAGGTGATTTGCACCATAATTTTAATATTTATATGAATATATACTTACTAGGTCAATAAAATGAAGACGATAATCAAGGCAATAATTTCATTCCACATTATAACTCGGATTATTAAATATTATTCAAATGACAATCCTAAAGGCACTATCAGAGATTTCCTGAATCGATTTGTTAAAAAAATTCCTCACCAAATCAGATGTATTGCAGTTTATAACAAGTATTGTATCCTAAAACTCCTAAAAAAAAAGCACGTGAATAAATAAAACAAAACTCTGATGTACGTGTGATAAAAAAGTGTGCACGAATCAAAAAAAAATTGACTCTGACTCTCTTTTTATCAACGGTGACGCAGTTGATGGTTTATAAGCTGCATAGAGTTTCTACTTTCCATGCACAAAACTTACGAGCGAATTTAGCGAAGAAATGAGGCAGATATGATAGATTTCTAAACTGATCCAGTTTACCCCATTAAATGGATTGTGAGAAAGAATGTTTGGAAAGAAAGACTTCATTGGAGAAAACTAAGGATAAACATACATCATAATAATAATTTCTTTGCCAGCTACAAGAAGCCCATTTATAACATAACGTTTAATAAGTTTTGAAACTGAATGATGACTTTGTGGGCTGGGCGCAAGAGCAATATCAAAGCGTCTTTAGGCACAGTGTATTTTTTGCACAATTGTTATGCCAAAAAACTCTTATCCAAAACAATTATCTCTTCAGATGTGTTAAAATATGTCATGATCAAAGAAAGTTCCTCTGATCCAGTGATTTGTGCAAAGAGCTGCAATCCAAATCTGTTTCAGATTATGGTTGTGATCATGGAAAGGTTTCCTCTAGCCATTCATTTTGTGCCATATTTTATGTAAAAAGTGTTGAAAAACTTTCAGGCTCTTATTTAGGTTTTTTTATTCTTTTACATGCCAGTGCCACAATAAACCACTTTTAGGATGAATACCATTGACATAATATGAGTGAGGTAGTTATTCATCTGCACAAATTTACTTTGTGAGGTCCATTGGAATGGGAGAAACAAAATTAAAAGTTTTCAAAACAAAACCTTTTCAAGCAATTACGAATATGTCAAAAACGTTACGGTTGAATGAACATATCGAGGTCAGGATCAGCATCATTCTATGCTGGACTTACAAAACTCTCTCTGGGTTTAAGGCGGTTAGCAGCATGTCTTTGTCCCGACATAGGGTGCTTCACATTAGATACTTGACGGCTACGCTCTTGCATGCTCGCTACACTACGACGGATGTCTGGTGGAGCAATTACTGCTAGGATGTATAGACTCTCCGTTGGTGTTGGGCGAGGAATTTCCTGTGATAAGCTGGGAGGAAGCATTTAACGCTCTATCAAGCTTCTTGGCATGGGTTGATCTTTTCCATACAGGGCAGGCATACTCTGCACATGAGTAGCATAGGGAGAGTGCCCTCGATCTCAGGTTATGTGGGCGAGCACCCCATCTTGTGCCAGCGAGTTTGTTGAAGATGTTATTGCGTGAACAACATACTTTACTCTTCGCCTTCTTGATGTAGGTCTTATTAGCGAGAGTGCGGTCCAAGGTAACTTCTAGCTAGGCAGGATTATCACAGTGCTCCGGTGGTGTTCTAGTCCAGGTTACTTTAAGCTGACGTTTGGCTTCACATCTTTGTCTTGGTTTGATTTGCACGTAGGTGGTTCTCCTCATAATATGGAGTGAATTTATCCAAAGCTTTCGAGAGTCTCTCTTCGACAGCTGTGAAGTCTGCATCTTGTGCGCTAATTCCAAGGTCGTCTGCATAGATAAAACGACAGGTTCCCACACTCCTAGGTTGATCGCTGGTATAGATGTTGAACAGGTGAGGTACGAGCACGCCCCATTAGGGTAATCGATTCTTGAGCCGACGCCATCGGCTCTCCTTCGCTCCTAGCTGAACAAAGAGCTTCCTTTGCAATCCTTTGAAGAGCTCAGTCAGGGTGTCCTTGGTGAGTTCCAAAATATTATAGGTCGAACACGAGACCGGTTGTCAAACCCTTCTCGAAACCATCCTCAATGTGCTGAGTTATGTTGAGTACTTGGCTTTGTTGTTGATTTGCTTGGCCGGAAACCTGCTTGTTCTGGTATTGGTATTCGTCTTTCGAAGGTGCGATATGCGGTTGAGCAGGCGACGTTCAAAAAGCTTGAAGGTATGGCTGAGGAGTGATATTGGTCTATAGCTCTTGGGATAAGATGGATCTTTTCCAGGTTTTAGGAGTGCTACAACATGTGCTTTCCTCCAGATCTTTGGGAACCTGTGGGAAATAAGGCAGCAATTGTAGAGCTCAAGAAGCCATTCCTTTGCTACTTTGCTACTTTCTTGGGCGATCCCTCCGACACTTCCTTACCTTTAGCAGTTGTTTTAGCCAAGAAAGGATCATCTTCAAACAAGGTGGTATACTCTTGATATTATTTAGCACATCCCTTGGAAAGGCCTGGTATATATTCCGCCCTACAGCCTTTGCAGCCCTGTTCACTAGTTGAGCAAAATTGTCATAGTTATGGTGCTTTGGAGCAATCCTCTTTACGTTCGGATCCATGTCATCAGTGAATCCTTGCCAGTCTCCTAAAGTTAAAGTGACGCTTGAAAGGCACTTTGTTAGGTCTTACCCTAGCGTTGACTATCGATGGGTCGATGTTAAGTTAGTGGAACAGGATCCAGAACAATCTCGCTACACAGGTTAGGGATGTTTTTGCTAACAATAGCTAGATCATTTTTATAAGCTCTCTTCCAACGGCCACTATAAAATGATGGCGACAGCTTAGGAGGAGAAGTAGATGTGGACTTTCTACCCAACAGCTCGTCCGTCTTTATTGGTTTCATTGTAGCTCCATTGAGTACTATGGCTGTTGAAATCGCCAATGAAGAAAAGAGGTTTGGTGGAATTCTCGTGATTCATTGAGGGTGCTTGAAGTCTACTGATGGAGGTTTGTAGCCTGATGTAACTATGGCAGAGCTGAGCTCAACGGTGAGGACTTCCATGTTGTTGTCAGCTTCTTCAACGGTGCCTGTTTTCATATATATATATATATATATATATATATATCACTTCCACACTGTCGATGTGGTCTCTCAATGACAAGGTCTATTCCTGGTATGGTTGGGCGATGATTAGCAGTTCCACTATGGGTTTTCTGCAGACATAGGACATCGCATTGGAGATTGTTACACATATCAGCAATGATGTTACTTTTTGTTTGCATTAGAAAAACCCTCCACATTTAATGAAGCTAAAGTCAAGGTAGGCATTTAAAAAGGCCTACGCTGGCCTCTAATCATGATATGGGGATACCTGAGAAATTATGTTATGGAAAAAAGTGTTTGGTGGGGTAGATTAGCTTGACTGGCGAGCAGCAGAGGGAATGAAATGAGATAACGTCAATGAAAGATACGTTACCAGCTCGGCAGACAGAGACTGCGCTCTCGTCGACCTTTCTGTTGACACACTGATAAACTTTCCAGCTCTCCATTCAACATCTTGCAGACATGGAACACTGCCTAGCTAGATACCCCAAGACCAGACTAATTCCCTATCATACACAGAACTCGAACCTGGTAGCAAAGAATCGGCCGTTTCAACAGGAATGTGCACTGATGGGAGCTGCGACCATCTCCAGCTTGCCAATGTGGCTCTGTATCACAGACTGCGGATCACATTCTCAATGAGTGCCCTCACCTTTCGGCCACCGGCCGATATAGACTTCTCAAACCCCAACCAATCAACATTTAGCTGCTGCCCCATACGCAAGAAGAGGAAGAAAGATACGTGGCACAAATACGTTACAATGTGAAACGGCGAATAATACTTCAAATGCTACTTTTTTAGGTTTGAAATTTGGTGAATTTGTAGAGTAGTACAAAGCAGACGTATATGCGAAATTTCTCCAGAAAAGGAAAAAATGTCGTATACGTCAATATGTCACGCGACCGACCAATATACAATTACACAAAGCCAAAAGGTAAGTGTGACATAGAAATTCAAATTCAAAGTTTTCTGGTTGGATTTCATGGGTAGTCAGATAATTCGTGAGAAGGGCGCCCTTAATTTGTTGACAGAGCCAAATTCGTGCTAGACTGTCTTCGTTTTTAGAGAAGAGTAGGTTTAAACAGATAAAATCAAAATTATTTATTTTATTATTTGGAAGTACACTCTTTACAACAGTGGCATTCACCAACATGGCAGTACATAATGCAATGTACATAAGCAATGTATAAATCAAGAAATGAAATCCTAAAAATCAGAGCTAACTGGCTCTATGACCTGCCTGGACATAATCGGTACAGCCCTTAATCGGTCCTATTTTATACCGCGCGCCCTCATACGAACCAACTGGTTAACAAAATTTAAAATACTGGGTTGACTCAGCGAGATATTAGTCTCCATTACCAGTAATTTATACAACAGACCCTGAGAGGGCCCCGATTCGTGCATGCACACTCCACTCTGACTGCAAATTACCCCAAACAAGTAATGCAACAATCTTGGTATTCTGCAAAAAAAAAAATAATAATAAGATACTATTTACGTGACTAATGTTGCTTCAGAAGTTGCATGTCCTCTAATGGAGTCTAAGTCTTTCTATTAAATCTCTTTTTTCCAGCGGATTTATGTTCTACATTTTTGCATCTCCTACGTTAGTACCACGAAAATGAAGTCTCGTATGACATTTGTCATGGTCCTAAGCCTTGGATTTGCCGGAGTAAATTATTCATGTCCAAGTAAGTGTTTCTTGGGATGGATTATACCTTAATCCCAGGTGTTATAATGAATGACCCCATATCCAGAAATGCCTTCTCTTCTATGAGCTATGCTATTGTTTTGGATGCCCCAAGATGGTTGACAGTGACTGTATTGTTTAATCCACCTAAGTCCTAGTTTTTAATCCATCTAATTTGATGCATTCTAACCGGAGATATTGTCAATTGAACCAAAGATGTTCTATATAGATAGAGAGGCAAAACGTTACGTAATCTTTAGAAATACACCGTCTCGCATGTTTTGAATGGGTTTCACCCCCTTGAATTGAACACAAAGGATAAAATGCCACTTGGGACAGTTTCACTTGAAGGTTGAAGAAATGTAGCATTTAAAGAAAAGAATATCTTAGAGATCAGAGAGAGTGTATAAAAATTATCATGAAATGAACTATTCTGAACTAATCAATATATTAGTGAAAGCATCATAAATTATGTTGTGGGTAAAATGGGGGAACTTTCTCTCATCATGATATCCATTTTTGGGGATTTACTGCTGAAAGTAGGGGACAGCCACAAGTGTCTGTGCGGATAAAGCTCTAACTGGAAGGGTCAATTTCCCCTACTCCATTCACCCATTACCTCCAAGATGCCAGGGAGGAACGTAATGAGGAAACCAGTGTTGGAAGAACAATAAAGAACAATAAAGAAACAGATAGTTGGTGTTCAAAGGCCTCGGTTTACAACAACATAACAAAAGTTATCATTGGTAGACAGGATGGAACATGCAATGGGAACATGGGAAA
>JAMKCH010052579.1:0-13263 GCA_023653785.1 Ophioderma brevispina
AAGTAAAGTGCATGTTCTGAGCATCTTTGAGACCCCCTGATTACCTGAAAAGTGTATTGATTTTGATATCAGATGAGAGGTTGTATTTTTCTCAATGTCGTCGTGAAATTTGAGCCCTCAAATCCATTTCATTCCCACAAAACGGACCACCGTTTTAACGGGTTAACCATCAATATTCGCACAGTATTGTTCTACTTTCCGTCAAAACCGCAATTTTGTTCCAACAGTACTTTGAGGAAAAGGCATATTTCAAGTGCAGGCTCTCATATCAAGTAGAGGACACACAATAGACATAAAATAGGAAACAATGGCCCTTTAACGTATATAGCATAGGCAATTACATCAGTATTCGATTTAGAAGTTGAGTGATACTCCTTTTACTTGCATACATTTGACCATTTTTGAAAAAAATGTAAATTTTGGTTGAAGAAAGTAAGGAATAAAGTAATTTACGTATTATAATTGTAAAATTAACATAAAATTGATGGGGCCGACTTGAGGGTTAAAGGCTGACTCGAGATTTTGAAAATAATTTTATTGGTTGTAATTTTTTTAAAAAAAAAAAAAATAGTCAACTAAAAACTAAGATACTCACCTAAATTCTAATGTTAGAGATCAAATCAGATTTTCGTTTTTCATCCAGTATACCTTTTTGTCAGTAAAACCGTGCCATAGGATACTGGTATATAACAAAAATTCTGGATCTGGAATTTTTAACAAAGTTGTGATTTTCATATGAAGGACTGGATTTGGGGGTTAGTTATTTCGCAGTCTCAGACGTCACATGTTGGAAGTTACCAGCCAAAAGGGTCGTCGCCCCTTTACTACATTGATGTGAAGCTCGAGACATCCAGCAGGATCCATCTGACATCCCCATCCTAATGAACCCACCAAACGGGACATTTGGCGCAATATGGTGAACAGCATCTCGATTATTGTATGGACAAGCATTATATATATGCAAAAACTTGATTTGTTTGCCAAAATTGTGGGCGCCCTCCTCAAGAAATATCTGAATCGGCCTTTAAGTGTTTCACAGAATTGGTATTAAGCTTTAGAATGGCCTAAAGCAAGTACACCATCACCTGATGGATTTCTTTCCGCTTTGGACTGAAAGATACTATCTGAAATTTTGTTAGGGATTTTCTAGTTCTCATATCACTCCCTTTTCATTCAGTCCACTGGTATTTCAATTTGGGCAGTTCCACTGCAAAATGCATCGGGTTGCAAAATTTGATATTGAGAGGTCCATAAACCAAACTGTAACCCTTCAAAAAACCATAACATTTGGTATTCTGACTTCCTTTTTGCTGCTTGAATTTATTATATTTGTCAAAAATTGGTAGCTTGCTGATAAAAAAAGAGTAGAGAAACCCAAAACATGGCCCTATGTTCATTTGACCAGTATCTAGGGCTGCTATTAAAAAGTTAGAGATAATTTTACGGCATAAACTTGCCTCCCCCCAAAAAGGCAAAACATCCATGAGGTAATGTGTGCTTGATTTGTCAAGTTGGGATGGAATGGACCCAAAGTAATTGTATGGGATATTCAGAAATAACTACTGGGGGGGGGGGGGCGGGGGTTAGAAAATATAGGAGGATCACAAAAATGTCAGGGAATAAAAAAATCCAGTCAGTATTAGGGGGGTAACAAAATGTCAGGAATAAAAAAATTCCAGTCAGTATTAGGGGTTCAAAAACATTTAAAGGATATTTTGTGCATTCAAAAATGACTTTTCCAAAGACATCATTATAGTCTGATCCAATTTGCAATTTTAAATTGGTTAATTTTTAATTTTTTAGGTTTTTTCTTTTTTTAAAAAATTAATATTGCAAGGGTTCTGAGCTTCTTTGCACTGATGGGAGGCTCTCTTCCTGTACCAACCCTGCTTAATGTCACCTGTCCGATGTCCACTTTGCTGCCACCCGACGAAAACATCGATTGGCAAACACTTATTTTACTTATGTCAACTCATGTTTAATGCCAAAGGTGATCTATAACCAGCCAATTAATATTTTCTGGCAGCAAATTGTTCTAAAAATGCTTTGAGAAAAGTTACCCATTGAGGGGTATGAACTTTCCAGGAATGCTTCCATGCTTTCATTTCAATTAAGGTTTTACTGGTTGATACTGTTGTTGTCCATATCCAAGATCCAAGTTTCATCATTTATTGTTAAACCACATGTTTCAAATTATTGCTATAATCTTTGCAAAGACAAAAATGTAATCTGCAAAGCAAATATTGCGAGGCTTCCTTGCTAAGTGCGGGAGGGGAAACATGTCCTAAATGTTGTAGTAAGATAAAGTAGACTTAAATATTGCAGGATTCAGGATTTGCAATATCCACACAACCCAACTAAAAATAAAGGTGCTTGGCAGGAGCTATCTGGGCTCAGACCCTCAAAAGGGGGCTTTATTGTAATTTACAAACTATTTTATGCTTCTGTAACTGAAAAGCAAATATCTTAATTCATTAGTGAACTGAAAAAAAGTAATTTTATTGTTAGTTTTCAAAATATTTCATCATGGAGTTGCATCATTACCAGCTCCTGTAGCCTTATTTTCACAATGCTGGCACAAAAACCATGCTTTTTTCTTTCTAGGATGCTCCCAAAAAAAATCCACAAATTAATTAAAACCCTAGTCCCAGAAATTTATACCTCAAGACATTTGGACTATTTTATATTAGGCTAATTTTATTTATGAGATATTTGAAAGAGGTTTCCTTTTTACTTGTTTGTTATTCATAACAGAAGGATTTTGTTTTTAACTTTGCCAAGTTGCTATTCATCACTAAATATGGTGGTGAGTGATTATAGCCATGTTAGTATTAATATAACCAAAAGAGGTGTGGTTGAGGTACCTTAACAAGTGGCAATTTCGTGATTCCAGCACCACCTCTTGTATTCATTGTTCGCCTAGCTATCCTTGAGAAGAGGAAGAGCTCATTCGCAAAATCTTGAGTTGATACCAACTTGCGGTTTTGTGTTATGGACGGAAATTGCTGTTTCCCACGGTCAATAGGCCAATGTGCTGTAAATTCTGTTCATTTATTACGGACAGAAAATACGGAATTGGAATTCTCACAGGTATTATGACAGAATTTGATGTAAGATTAAGTACAATGGAATACTAAGGCTAATGGTTCAGATGGCACATAAATCTCCAACTTCTTTTAGGTTAGTCGGGAGACGAGGTTGTGGATCACGAAATGCCCTTTAAGGAATTTGAAAGGGAGAACAAAACTCCCAAGTCACCTGTATAAAGCTGTCATGTAATATCAAAACTAACAGTTGTAGTTACTGTTCTCTGGTACAGCATACTGATGTGTGTTGGGGTCTGTACCAGGGCTTTCATTTCATTACCTTTTTCAGCTGAAAACACTATTTGTAATAATTTTTTCTCAAGTTACAGATTATTTATCATTTGATGGTTTTCAAAACTCATTGTATCTGAAGAATTTTTGTTTCGTCTGCCTTAAGGCAGGAAGACACATAGGGATCATGTTGTCTGTGTTTTACTATGCCTGTGAAAACGGGCATAGTTTCTGGCTTGGCTTTTTGTTTTCTCTCCTTCTCAAAACACTTGCTTTTTCAGCTGCTTCTGCCAAACGCTTGGTCCGATTGCAAAGAGAATTGGCCACAAGAACCCTACCCAAGCTTCATATAGGGTGTTCACGTTTTCACGTGCAGTCAATATAGGAGCATACTCTCTCAACCCCTTTTGCACTCCCCACAGTTGGCTGTGCTATGATCCATTCGGTCACAGAGATTGCCAGGTGCCTGGCCTTATGGGGTGTTCACAAATTTTTAATCTACGTCGAGGGGTCAGGGGTCAAAAAGGGGCAGTCACTCTCTAACCCTCTTAATATTTCAAAATGTACTAGTGTTACACAGGGGGGTTCGATCTTAAGCGGACCTGGTCAGAAATAACCCCTGACCCAAGGTTCATACAGGGTGTTCCAGCAGATTGGGGTCAAAGGTCACACATGCTTCATTACAGGTCAGTCGCTCTAATCCTCTTTTTTGCTGTTTCTGCCACTGCCACAAATCAATTCCTATACATAATCACTAGACTTGGTCAGAAGAACTGCTGACCCAAGGCCCATATGGGGTGTTCAGATTGGGGTCAAAGGTCACACATGCTTCTTTAAAGGTGAGTCGCTCTAACCTTTTTGCTGTTTCTGCCACAAATCCCTATAATCACTAGACTTGGTCAGAAGAACTGCTGACCCAAGAATGGCCCATAGTCTCCTGGATTTGTCTAGTTGTCTGTTGTGAAAAAAGGGTTAACATTTGCCTGTAATATTTGTATACTTTGATGGATTTCAACAAAACTTAGTCATAGGTGCAACATGGCGATTCCTCATTTGGTGATGAGGTCAAAGGTTATATAATTCACAAACTGTGAAGGCAGGCGACATATTTTTATTAGTGCAAACCAAGACAAGAACATGTTTTAGGTAATGTCAATAATTGCATGATTTTTGCCATCGAGGCATATTGGATTCTGTAAGAAATTCAAATTTCTGATTGGATGAGGTAGGCAATACTTCAACGTTCCTTAGAATTAAATCAATGTCTGCATTTTTCTTTGGCGTTGCACATGAAGAATTTTGCCCTGGTACATGGCTCTTTATAGATTATATGGTTCCCATGCACCTCCCCTTAAAACTAAATTCTGACATGATTTTTAAAATCTTTATGTGACATCATTTTAAAGGATTTTGATGTAACCAAAATCAAATATTTTTCCCCACAGGGTCCATTTGGCAGCCATCTTGGACTAAGAGGGATTAACCATACAAAATGGTTCAATTTAGTTGAATAGTATCTCAAATGATTTGTTTCATCATAAGGAATCGGAAAATATATACTTTGGCATATTTCTGATGTTCAGTTACAGAAATATGGACGAAGATGTGATAAAGGTAATTGAACTATTGATTGGTCAGTACATGGGGGGCAAATTTTCAAAATGCTTCAATCTTAACAAAATTGGTGTTAAATTGTTGGTATGAGCATGAGCAATCAGGAAATGTACAGTTTCCAAATTTAGGATCTTGGTTTTGTTTATTGTTTTTAGGAAGAAATGAGTAGTCCCCAATCCCATACAAAAAAAAAATGCTAATTGGACAAGAGGTAACTTTCCATGGAATTTTTACCACCTAACCAAACATCCTGGGGAATATTGCAAAACTGATACTGTCGGATTGCTCATCTAATAGCAACAACTTACACAATTTTGTCAAGATCCATACATTTCGAAAGTTGGCTCATGTACAGTAAAAAGTTCAAGACCTTTATCACATTCACTATATCGTGTAATGGACTATCAGAAAAAAATATCCAAAGTATACTATTCGTGTTCCTTGTGATTTGAGAAGGAATCATTTGAACGATTACTTTTCAACTAAATCCAACCATTTTATAGGACTCGTCTGTTTAGATCCAAGATAGCCGCCATTAACAGACCCTTTGGGACAATATTTGAGTTTGGTAAATTTCAAAATTCTTGGAGGATGTGTAAAGATTTAAAAATCATGTTAGAAGGGGGGTCTTGTATGGGAACCCATTATATCTACTACATATACGAGGGTGACCAACCGAAGACGGAACTCAGCAATGAAAGAAATATTAAAGAATTTCTTTAATTCGGCTGTTCATAATTAAAAATTGTCCTTTGTTTATATGAGCTTATGAGATTGTTTACATTTTGAGTATGAAGAGATTTGTAGTAGAAAATATTACCAACATTCTCAAAAACAGGATTACAGCAGAATTAAAGAATTCTTTTAATATTTCTGTCAGTGCTGAGTACGTCCTTCGTTGCTCTAAACCCTCGATATTATGCACCCCACAGTCACTGAGCAGCTGTGAAAAGAAAATAGATAGTCTTTGTATTGAATATAAAACCTTTTGCAAAGCCAAAACATGTAAAATAGTGTCAAAACAAACACCATAAAAGAAAATATACCAAAAGAGAATTAGACAACTACTTAGTCCTGTGCATTTATTGACTTGTGTCCACTTAGAATCTTGCAGTAGGCCCATGTGATAAAAGAGTTGGCACATAATGTTTTGAGGTTCTGGCTAACAACTAACCCACTGATTCCAGTTCTGATATGCAATTTTGTCAACCTGAGCATTTAACAGGATCTAAAAGTGTATAGATATGTCCATTTGGTTCAAGAATTAAAATTAAAAAATAGTTTCTATGTCTGAAACTTTGGTGTTCGCACGACGGGCCAAAACTGTTCAGGTCATCATGGGTAAACATTTATATTGATCCGATTGGTGTCAATGTTCGCAATGCAATGTTTTACAACTAGTAAACCTTTTGATGGTAATCAGCTCAAAAATATCTAAAAGGACAGAGGCACTGAAGAACTGATCCCTCATAGGACCCTGTGGGCCTTAACACGAAATTCCCCTTAATTATATCACAATCTCAAACAAATAACATTAACATTTTCAAATTACTATTTACACAATAGAAGAATTTGAGCCCATTTTGAAGTAATCTGTGCAGTAACAAAATTTTTACCCCAGGTGACCTTGAACCATTTAAGCCTACTATATTAACTCTACCTATATATGACACATTATACCTTCGTAATCCTTTTAAGATTCACTTTTGACAGTACTGAACTTTAAACAATTTGATTCTATTAATTTATCCTACCACCCCCCATCTCAAAATGCTCAAGGATGCAAAAGTTCCATCAAGATTTGGAATAAGAACATCAAGTTCCTAGAAACCATCATCATGCAGACTCTTTCCCGAGATCTATGGTTCTACTGCGGGAATATTTGATTCTACAAAATTCTCCCACTCTAAAACAAATTCCCAACTGCTGATGCCATCTCAGCCAGTTTTGAGAGACCTTGTTTTTCTACAAATAGAACGCCATCTTAGAAATCAACTTAGTCTTATCAAAATAAGGTCTCATATGAAGCGAACATCAAATTCAAACAGTATTCATACATTTTGAAGATAAAGGCCCGTTATTCCAAAAGGTGTGTAGTGTGGTTTTAAGCTAAGCGATCGTTTAGATGAGAGATAAACATAGCGCTAAGTAAACAAACTTACACCGCCACAAATGCACAAAATGTAAACTAAGTGCAGGCTAGTTTAAGAAGTGTTTTAGTGTGTGTTTGATTCAAGTGCCACGATTCATTGCACATCATTATCGTCCAGTTGGTGTAGCACCGTAAAAGCTACGGAAGCATGATACACTTTGTGCACTCAACCATTAAGAAATCAATAGGGCCTTATTATTACACTCAAGTTAGGTTTAAAAAACGACGATATTGACTCGTGTTTAAAGCTTCTGTTAAGCAAACAAATGGTTGAAAAATTTAAACGCAGATTGCTACACGCATTTAATTACGGCGATTTTAAGCTAAACTCGTGGTGTAGCTAAACAAGTTTCTGGAATAAGGGCATAAGTGTTTCTACATTGTTATTTAAAATCTTAGCTAATGAGAGAATTAGATGCATGTAAAAAATACCTTCTGAAGTAAACCAAAGGACTTACTCCATCCACTGTGTTCCGGACCACATCAGTTGAATATATCATAGGACAACTAATCACATTTAATTTCAATCGCCGACTATGCTGTTTTTATCGCAAAAATATAATGCCTAGGGGAAGATCGAACCTAAGACATGGATTACATGATGAGAACCAAAAGATTGCACGCCACTCAATCCTAGCAGGATGATACATTAAGAGAATTCAGCACAAATTATAAGCACGAATCGCCTGCTCTGAAGACAGAGTCGAAAAGATGTGGTCCGGAACCAGTTGTGACAGAATAGTCCTGTGCACCATGGACCTCGCACTCTTGGTTAGAAATACTGCTTATTCCTCGGTGTAATATTGCTAAACTCAGTGTCAAGACTTCAATGAGGGATTATAGCTGTAATCAGTCAGGCATATAATCCCTCATTGAAGTCCTTGACATCTATAGACCAGTTTACAGCAAGTTGAAACATGTTAGGGCCTGGTATCTAGAAATAGGTCGGCCTGACTGATACACACGGCAATTGTATCTGTTGTAATACTATGGGCCTAACGATTCGAGAATGGATTCGCAGGCAACAAAAGTGACGTAGGATGTGTAACTGGTCTATAGTCTGTGACACTAGACTAGGGCAAATGTATACTGCACTGAAGAAAGACCGAAATCATTACAGCCTACTTTTAAAAATTTGTAAAAACCTAGGAATCGATCCACAGAAAAGTGGGGAAGATGGGCACGAATTTATTCTTTATAAAAACGATTTATAGTTATTTTTCTTAGCGAGCAACGAGCATATAGCTAATAACCTACCCAATGAACCACAGCCATCGGACTGAAGCAAATTCTATTTTTAGAATTTAAGCCGTGGCAACATAATTTTGACAAACTAGTCGGTCGTGGCGATCTTGGGGGTGCTATCGAGCACGAAATCCCCCCCCCCCCCGGGTTCATGCCACAAACATGAGAATCCACTGTTTCGGCTATTAAAAGTCGTTCCACCTCCGGGGTTCCCCTTAAAAACACATAAAAAACTCGACCTTCCGCCTCATTTAGCCCATAAAAAATTAGTACTTGGGGAATTGTAGCATGATTATGAAATGTCCTGTGTTCTCAACTTTTGTAACACTTTATCCCTAACGTACTGACATGTGTTAAGTTACAGCCTACCAGTCTAGGCAACTCATGCATTATGGGATTGTTCAAAAACACCTATGCCGTAAATCCATGAAAAGAATAGTTTTTCATGTCTGCAACCGTTTGGCTTGCCCACGGGCCAAAAAACTTTCAAGGTCATTCATGGGGTGTAAAACATTTGATATGATCCGATTGGGTCAAATGCTTCGCCAATGCAATGTTACACAACAAGAAAAGAAACATTTTATGTTAATCAGATCAAAGAGAAATATAACAGGCAAGAGACATGATGCCCTCATACAAACCCTGTGGGCACTTCTTAACCGAAAATTCCCTTAATTATATCACCAATCTCAAACAAATCAATAAACATATTTCAATTACGATCTATACACAATAAAGAATTTGAGCCCATTTTGAAGTTGTAATCGGATGCAGTACAAAATTTTTACCCCAGGGTGAATTGAAACCAAGCCCCTACTATATTAAACTTACTATTATATTCAACGTATACCGTTCTTTAATCCTTTTAATTATTGTCCCCTGTACCAGTATGAACTACAAATTGGATCCCTATAATTTATCTACCACCCCCCCCCATCTCAAAAGCCTCAAGGATGCAAAAGTTCCATCAAGATTGGAATCAGCACATCAATGTTGCCTAGAACACCCATCAGATGCAGACCTCTTTCCCGAAATCTATGGTTTACTGTGGAATATTGCATTCTACAAAATATCTCCCACTTAAAACAAATCCAAACGACGATGCCATCTCAGCCAGTTTTTGATAAGACCATGGTTTTTCTTACAAGATAGAACGCCATCTTAGAACTACAAACTGTCTTATCAAATAACGGTAGCTTATGAAAGCGAATCAAATTTCAAAAATTAGCTCAATACATTTGAAGAATAAGGCCCGTATTCCAAAAAGGGTGTTTTGTGGGTTTTAAGCTAAGCGATCGTTATATGAGAGATAAAAATATCGCTTAAGAAACACAACTTTAACTCCGCCAAAAGCATCAAAATTTAAAAAGACGTGCAGGGCTAGTTTAAGAGGTGTTTTGAGTGGGTGTTTGCTTCAAGTGCACTGCTCATTGCACATCCATTCCGTCCAGTGGGGAGCACCTTAAAAGCTACGGGAAACCATGATAACTTGTGGCACTCAACCTTACGGACACAATTGGGCCTTTATACACTGAAGTTAGCGTATTTAAAAAACGACGATATTGCTCGTGTTAAAGCTTCTGTTTAAGAACCAATGGTTAAAAAATATTTAAAACGCATATTGCTTACACCGCAATGTAAATTACGGCGATTTTAAGCTTAAAATCGCGTGTCGCAAACAAGTTTTTCGGATAAGGGCCATAGTGTTTCTAATTGTATTTACAATCGAGCTAATGAGGAATTAGATGATGTAAAAAAGACCTTCTGAAGTCAAGACCACAGAACTTACTCTCAAGCTTGTGTTCCAGGACCACATCAGTTGAACTATATCATAGGACAAAACTAATCACTATTTTAATTTCAATCGCCGATCATGCGTTGTATCGCAACCAACAATATAAGCCTAGGGAAGAATCGACACTAAAGACATGGATTACCTGGGATGAGAACCAAAAGAGATGCACGCCACCAATACTAGCAGGATTGATACATTAAGAGAAATTCAGCACAATAATAATCACGAATCGCCCTGCTCTGAGACAAATCAAAAAAGGATTGGTCCTGGAACCACAATGGGTTGTGGACAGCTAAGTCCTGTGCACCATAGGACCTCCGCTCTGGTTAGAAAGAATGCTCTCCTCGGTGTTTGGAATATTGCAAGACACAGTGTGCAAGACTTCAATGAGGGATTATAGCTTACTCAGTTCAGGTATATAATCCCTCATGGAAGTCTTGACAATATAGACCAGTTTTACACTGTTTGTAAACATGTTAGGGCCTGGTATCTTGAAAATAGGTGGTGACTGTTCCACACTGGGCAAGTGTATCTGTTTTATAATATGGCCCTAACGATTCGCAGGAATTGGATTCGCAGGCAAAAAAGAAGTGACGTAGGATGTAACTGGTCTATAGTCTGTGACACTAGACTAGGTCAATGTAATACTGAACGAAGAAAGCCCGAAATCATTACAGCTATTTTACAAATTGGTAAAAAACTAATGAATCGATCACTAGAAAAGTGGAAAGATGTGCATGAAGTTATTCTTTCTAAAAACGATTTTATAGTTATTTTTTGCGGAGCAACGGAGCATAATAGGCTAAGAAATCCTACACTCAAGAACCACAGCATTCTGACTGAATTGCAAATTCTTATTTTTAGAATTTAAGCAGTGCAAAATAATTTGACAAACTATCGTCAGTGGCGTATCTTGGGGTGCTATCGAGCACGGAAATCCCCCCCCCCCCGGGTCATGCCACAAACATGAGAAATCACCCTGTTTTCGGCTATTAAAAGTCGTTCCACCCCGGGGTTCCCCTTAAAAAAACATAAAAAATTGACCTTTCCACTCATTTTAGCCCATATAAACATTGTACTTGGGGAATTTTTAGCATGATATGAAATGTCTGTGGTTCTAAAAACTTTTGTCACACTTTATCCCTAAGTACGGACATGTGTTAAGACAGTACAGTATAGGCACACTGCAATGCATTATGGGATTAGTCAAAACACCCTCTGGTAAAAATCCATGAAAGGAATCTTGCCAATCAGCATACTGCATTGCCACTGCGTAGAAAACAAGCCCCGCAATAAGCGCATCAATTTGTTTAACCAAATATTCCTGAAAATCATGCCATACATGAAAAATATTAATCTGAGAGTTAAAGGTGCATTTCGTGATTCTAGCACCATCAGTTTTGTCCTGATTCCTAGATGATTATTTGAGAAAAGGTTATTTCAAAAATTTCAATTGAAGATGATGATTGCGTTTTGAGGTTATTAGCAAAATGTGTGCATCACGGTGCCCCATTTACGGAGTATGAATTTCAGAGTAGGTCAAATTTGCATGCAAGATTAGGCACACATATTACTTAGGTCAACAGTTCAGATGTAAGAATCTCAACCTTTTTGAGGTAAGTCGGGGACAAAGCTGTGGATCAAGAAATGCCACTTTAACAATCACAATTGCAAAATTTGTTGTATATTTGGATGCCTGAAAATGCTCAATATTTGCACAACTTCACTATGTTGTCAAATTGAAGTGTAGATACTTTTGCTATTCATATAAATTTAAACATCTCTCCAAGAAAATAAGTGCTTTAAAAAGACCATTTCAGCAGGCAGATATGCTATTTTTGTACTGCTGTGGATACCAAACAAATTAGAGTAGATATCATAATATAAAAGAATGGTTTACAATGATGTACATTTTTGTCAAGAAATGCCAATGAAAGTCCTAAAATGCAAAATTTTTACAAGTGCTAGCCCAATATTTACAACATTTCTGTACACACAATAAATGGCCTGCTTTCCAGTGGAGACAATCTTTTTCTTGAATCCATCATCTATCCTCTTCATCACTGACTGGCTGGAGTGGTGTTCTTGTAACAATGATCCCTTTCTCATACAACACTTGAGCTACTTCCACATGCTGTAAGTGAGATATAATTAAGAATTACATAATTGCTTTGTAAAAGGTTAGATCTACATGTACAAAAATCCTTAAAGGGCCGTGGTCTGATCACTAATAGCCTTGTCCCCAGGACTCCCTTCCCCTGATTTTACCGGAAGTCATCTAAATTTTGGTGTTGGAAGAAGGCTATCTAATATACCCTATGAAATATTAGCACTTTGGTTTTGATGTTATGAGTGAAAATGTGCCCTATTTTGGTCGAGCAATTAGTCTTGCAGAGTATTCTATGGGGCTTACAAAATCATGCTTTTTAGCTTTCATGGCTAACATGGTGGGAAAAAGTTGGGAATCAAGGAAGCTCCTTCCAGGGAAATTTGACAATTTGTAGGGAAATTTTACTTCTCAGATAAAGAAACACATAAAACTGATGAGAAATCTCTGGAAAATATGACTCTTCCCAGGAAGTATGCCATTTTTTCCAGGCCTGCATATCAAAATGGATTGAAATATCAACATCAAACTTCAAAGATGGGGTATGGGGGTAAAAGTAGTTCAATCAAGAGGAAAATATTATATATAATGAAATTGGGCCAACAAAGTCAGCCTTGTGTGATATACATTTCTGTCCATATTGAAGGCAACATATAAAAATCAAGTCAAACCTGAATATAAAATAATTTGTGGGCATCTCTTAAAATACAACAATGGTTACATCAAATCATACTTAAATAATGAAATGCACCATCAAAATGAAAGCACAATAACATAATAAATTCATTCAATAGCAATGTTAAGTGCTAAACAAAAAAAAATGGGAACAGATTCTCATAGCTATGAGGGCATGCTCTCATTCTTGAAACTAAGCCCAAAGCCCTGTTAAGGGCAGTGTCAACCCTAGTCCTTTTGTTTTTACACAAATTTCTGATTTTTGCACCATTTTAAACATTAACCTGTGTTCTATCGTTACCAACAAAGGTTATCCACTGCAGACAATTCTGAGCTGTATTTTTTTTTGCCGATTTAA
>JAMKCH010052580.1:0-72670 GCA_023653785.1 Ophioderma brevispina
ATTATCTGGAATTCCAGACACATACCTTCCGTAAATTACCAGGAATTCCAGACACTACCTTCCATAAATTCCAGGAATTCCTAGACTACCAATGTAAAAAAAACATGGAATTCCCAGAGGATTATTGTTAGGGGTATAGAGGGTGTTGAAAATATTGATTTTTTTTCCGGAATTTTCCTCTGAAAATTGTAAAAACACTGGAATTCCGTCACCCTCTATACCTAAAACGGCTGGAATTCCCACCCCGTATTAGACATTAAATTTGGAATTCCAGCTTTCAAAAGTGCCAAAAAGTCTGGAATTCCGGCGCCCTCTATAGAGGGGGGGACATTTTTTTCTGGAATAGCCCATTACATGAATAGCATCGCTATGAGAGGAGTTGAAAATATGCTCCTGGAGAAATATTTCGGGTCAGAATCTCATATTAGCCACCACTCATGATACCAACCACGCGCCGACTACCAAACAGCCACAACAATAAATGTAACCTACCCGAAAGTTAAAACTGCTACAATTCGGTATATTTTTGAGCTAAAATTACAATAAGGGCACACAAATTTACGGAAAATGTTTTCTTAAGTTCACTAAAAAACAAAAAATATATAAGAAATGCTTCTTGAACTCTTTCATTGTGATAATTTATTTCATAAATTTGAATTTTGGAGTTTTTATATTACGCGCAATGATAAAAAATCATACAAACAAAAATTGAACTTGTTAATTTACGGAAATTTACGAAAATTTCCTGCAGCAAAATTTACAGAACTTCTGTATTTTTAAATTACAGCTAATTCTATTATACGTAATGTTTTCCGTAATCTCAGGCAAATTTCCGTAAAAATGCTGACAAAAGCTTCTATTGTTTTACGGAAAAGTCTGTAAACTTACTGAAAACGTCGGGAAATTTCGCTGCCAGAAATATCCGTAAATTTAAAGATATAAATTTTTAACAGTGTAACGATAACAGCCTCAGAGAGATGGGCTACGTCAACATAATAAAATGATAACACGTAATGAAAGTCACCACAAAACAAAAATAACGTCTATAGGTAGATATTCCAAAATATCCAAGTTTAGGGTGGCAGAGCGCATATTTTTCTCGCCGGGGTTACGTATGATATATTCCAACCAATCGCCAACTACTTGAACAGGCGTACGGGGAGTATCTCGAAATATTGCTGACAGGCGCTTTGCATTGCGTCTGTTACCGGTAAAGACACTAAGGAAAGAAACTAAAATGATAGTAAATAAAATGACCAAAAGTAACAACAAGAAAACATGTCGGAAATAACAAAATCCACTGTAAATCAGATATAGTGAAAAACTGGGGTCCATAGGAGCCCCCGTTGGTTCGCTAACAATCCCATCGGGTCCGTAATGGATTTTTGTGTTAAGGTATGTGTAATGGATTTATGTATATTTTTTAATATAAACATTTTTTTACTCGTGTGCAATATATGAAAAGGGGATGTTCGTCTTCTGGCCTTTCTTTGGCCTTTCGGCAACTACTCCATCAATCAATCAATCAATAGTTATTTTGTCATCACAAGATACAGCAAAAATATAGTAGATTAAAATAATAAGTGAGATATATAAAGACAATGATAATTGAAGTATTTAGAAAATATATTTATAGACACAAGTGATACTTTAAATAAATAAATCATTGAGACAATAAATGAAGGAAATAGGCACAGAACTGCCAACATTACAGGATTTCCGGCAAAAAAATAAGGATTTAACTCGCAGTACAAATAACAAAAAGCAGGATATAATTTGCAAACATAGTACAAAAAGAGATAATGCCTATTAAAAAGGGGGTTGGCAGGTATGGGATCTTGAAGTAACATACTATATGTTTATGAGATAACCATTGCTGTACCAGTGGTGAACTAGGTCATGCTACACGCAAGGCGTGGGGTGCAGTGGCCTCTTCAGATTACATTATACAAAACTATGTAACAGTGAAATTCAAAGAAACAGGGCACAAGTACACAAACAACAATACGAAAGGGCCGTTAACAAAAATAACAATTAAAACACAATCTCGACTATTGGATAAAAAAATAGATAATGAATATAAAAAAAATAGGAATGAAACAGCACTATGAGGAAAACATCAGATGTTCTTTTCATTTTTGTTTGAAAGGAAATGAGTGAGGGGGCAGTTTTTAAATGGGATGTAAGTGACCAAAGCAAGGGACCTTGAATTCTATTGTGTTATTTATTGTATGTATCTGTTTCTTTGTATTTTTGATGATACTGTAATGATAATGGAAATAAATATGAGTAGATTATGATATGCGACTCTGCTTATTTCGTACTCAGGAACAATGTCTGAATGTCTGAGGTGAATTCACCTCCGCTCGGAATATAGTCCCTCATCCAGATTGTAAACGATGCACTTGAAGATCATATACTTCAGGATTTACAAGGGGCCGATTTGGTATCTCCGTTTTGGTATGCATCTTTATATTTAAAAGAATAAAGCGCAGTCATCGTGTAATT
This sequence comes from Ophioderma brevispina, assembly GCA_023653785.1. Taxonomy (NCBI): domain Eukaryota; kingdom Metazoa; phylum Echinodermata; class Ophiuroidea; order Amphilepidida; family Ophiodermatidae; genus Ophioderma; species Ophioderma brevispina. The sequence continues at coordinate 2,509 of JAMKCH010052580.1, forward strand.
TTATTTAATCTCTTGCCTTAAAGATCCAGGAAATGCAAATAGAATTTGATGGGTTGTGTCAAGTCTACAATATTTGAGTTGGTGATAACATCATTGTGGTACTATGATTTTGAGAGTAAAAGAAAATTCCAGGTGACTGGTGTGAATCAATTCATGACACTGAATGAAAATCAATAAGTTCACTAATGATGTCACTGGTAGTGTGTTCTTTTTTTCTGGCCCTGTTTCTTGGAATGAATGTCCATAAAAAAAAAAGAATTTTTTTTTTTTGGAGTAGGTTTTATTACATTTCCTGGGACCTTTAACAGACAATGGGCATTGCGTACTTGTCTTCAAACACCGAGCGCGCCCTCCCTTACGGTGGAGGGTTAATGACAAAAATCTGGTTTATTATTAGTTTAGTCTTTATAATAGACCAATAAATAAATAGGCTTTATTTCAACACAGTTATAACATGTTCAATATACAATATTGTTCTTCAACATGTCCGTGGCCTTTAAATACTACAGATTAAAAACATACATTTTAATTTTCCACTTTAAAATTATACAATTTTATACAATCTCTGACCTGTCTTAGATCATGTTTGAATACAATATTAGGGAAAGTTAGGTTTCCTAACTGGTTTTATTGTACAAGCGAAGGATATCCTAGTGACACTCCATCTGGACATCCTACTGAAACTCTATCTGGATGTCCTACTCTGTCTGGCTCCCCATGTTTGGCACCCTTGTTTGGCGCCCTCAGTTGGCCTATTGGATTAGGCTGCACATGTCTCAGCCTGTCAGTACCTTTGACTTCTGATTACCAATTGCCACTCCAATCCTTTTGTTGATGCTCGGCATTTTGCCACTTCGGAGTTTTTTCGACCTGTTTTGTCTGTAGTCGTGGGGCATACTTGATTTCTCTGATGGTTTCACCATGATGAGCTTCTCCCAACCCTAGCAAGCACTAATTGAATTGATATTCTTGTTCATAATCAAGATAAGACCATGCCCTTGTGTAGGTCATGCGATAACTTCCTAGCTTGACAGATACACAGTGCATGTATTTGGATTTGGTATTGTACATCTTACCATGGATCTTACCAATCTGCTATATTTCAACATGTCACAGAGCTATGGTTTGTAGAATCTGCATTTTTACTGGTATCATAATAGTTAGCGCTTCCTGCTCACTGTTTTGTCTATGTGCCTACCGATTTGAGGGTACTGTTGTCATTGAAGTCATGTATTTATTTTACAATATACTTCTTCCTGCATCCCAGGGATTCCATTACATTAATCATTTTAATTGATACCCCTTCAACCTCATTCTTTGGGCCAATTTGGGCGAGCGGGTCAGCGCTAGGTGCCTTCTCATAGGCCCTTCTCGCTTCCCACCTGGTTGGGTTTGGAAATCAATGGCCATTGTTGCATCAGATTCCCAACCAGGGTTGAGGCAGCTTTCCCCGTTCGGGCAAATTGGTTCTCTTATCTCGCCTGCACTTGGTGCTGGAGAGATTTGGGGGTTGGTTTGGGGTTTTACATATCCCCTCTTCATTCATGATAGACTATGAGCAGAACAATAAGGGAAAGTTAGGTTTCCTAACTGGTTTTATTGTACAAGCGAAGGATATCCTAGTGACACTCCATCTGGACATCCTACTGAAACTCTATCTGGATGTCCTACTCTGTCTGGCTCCCCATGTTTGGCACCCTTGTTTGGCGCCCTCAGTTGGCCTATTGGATTAGGCTGCACATGTCTCAGCCTGTCATCACCATGATTGGTGCAACTGCTTCCCACCCACCACCTCCCTGGTTGCAAATATTCTATTCATCTTCTCTCCTGTTGGGAAAGCATTGCTTAGGGGGGCGAGCGGGTCAGCGCTAGGTGCCTTCTCTTAGGCCCTTCTCGCTTCCCACCTGGTGGGGTTGGAAGTCATTCGGCCTCGCGTCATGGCCATTGTTGCATCCGATTCCCAACCAGGGTTGAGGCAGTGGCTTTTCCCGTTCGGGCAAATTGGTTCTCTTATCTCGCCTGCACTTGGGGCTGGAGAGATTTGGGGGTTGTTGGGGTTTTATATATCCCCTCTTCATTGAATGATAGTCTATGCGCAGAACAATAAAAGCAATTATTTACTTAGTATATGTAAAATCTTTAAATATCATGCTTATATAAAAAGGCCAAAAAGGTTACTTCAAAAGTACTGCCGCCGGAATTGTATTTTTGTGCATTTCTGATACTTTGTGTTTCATTTTAACATAGAAGCTCTGACTTAGCTGAATTTCCTATATTAATCTCATTAAATTATCAAATACTATGGGAGATTTCTGGAGAGCCAGAGGTCAACATATATATGGGCCACGGGCACGGGATGGCTGCATGATCCTTTAACCCCGAATTTCAGGCAGATAAAATATCTATTGCTTGCCCGGGTCTCGTCTAAGTCTTCCTAATCCTAACACGAACAAAACTCGATAAAACTCCATGAGATGCGGCTAGAAATGCCTCAAGTCCAAAAAGATGCGATGACGTTCATCGACAAAAAAAAAAAAAAAAAAAAAAACCTCCTCTTCCCCTAATCACTCATAGGGCAGGAAATTGCTGACTGGGCCAGCGACTCCCGCGTGGATCATGGAATGGTGCACGGCAGCCCCGGGTTCGCAAACACGCCCAAGGATGTGCAATCTTCTTAGCTTCTATCCCTTTACCCCTTCCCTTCCTCTCGGAGATAGGCTAGAAAACCAAAAGGAGGTTAGGAGTTAAAGCTTTACAGCTTCTTGCTACAATTTATTTGAGACTAAAAACAAGATAATTGAAAGAAACAACTGCATTTGAAACTAAGATCTTCCATTGACGTTGATGTAAGCACCATGGGTCCTTCCCGAACGTGGATCGTACGACGTGCAGATAGCCGCTTTCTATCGCAACTTTTGAGTAAAGGTCACATTTACGAATTACTGCGTTCCCGAAACTTAATATGCACTAAGATTTCTTCAAAACATACGAAAATCTGACGTCTGTCGTAACTAGCACGTGCACGCTGTGTTCCATGACTGTTTATGCGTTCCTGAAACTTAACTTAGCCGCATGATTATCGTAAAGTTACGCAAATTTCTACGTCTACTCAGAGGTTGACGTAGACTTGGACTATATAGATACAAGTTGATATCATTGACATTATGGAAGAGCTAGCATTCGTGATCTTTATTTGGAAAAGTGAGGTGAGGTTGGAGTGGATTGTAGGAGAACTTCCAACCATCTGAACATGTTGGAGGACCCGGGGGTTACTATCTGAAAATAAGTTAAAGCAAATTAGCACATTGAAGAGCGCCCCCAAATTTTTCAAAAATTTGAGATTTTTACACGGTTGATGTAACTGGCTAGTAAACTATACCTGTGAATGGTTAAGCTCGAAAAATGTCATGTGTCACAAACGAAGGAATTTTGAATTTAGAATAATTATTATCAGGGATCCCGATAATAATTCAACGGCTGCTGGAAACGGCTTTCCAATGTGAACTAGCGGGAAAAGCGCCCTGACGTGTCTACGCTCATCCATGATTTTTTTTTTTTTTTTTTTTTTTTTTTTTTTTTTTTTTTAATTACGTTGTTTTATTGGTTCAGGCAAGTCCAAGTTTAAAAAAGTAGAGGTTATTTTCTCCGAGGTGGCACTCTTTCACTATGGACGGATGCATAAACGTAGCATTTCCAGCTCTGCCGTTAAAGTCCAAAATCGCTTTTTTATGTAAATACGCATTGTATTGCCGCGCACCCATTCTCGTTCGCAGGTATAGTTTCCTAGGACAATTCCAACGTAACTGTGCAAAAAAATCTAATTTTGAAAATTGGGGGAGGCTCTTCAAAAAACTTGTGCCAATATTGCTTTAAGGGCTGCGCCTCTCACTGAAAGATTTTGTGTGTGTTTTGGTTTGGTGTGTGTGTGTGTGGTGTGGGTGGGTGTGTGTGGTGTGTGTGGAGGGTGGGTGTGTGTGCGTGTGGTGCCGTGCGTGCGTGTGTTGGGGGGGGGTGCGGCGACGCGCGTGTGGTGTGTGTTGTGGGTGTTTTAATTTTCTTCTTGTTTTGTTGGTTGTGCTCAGTGTCACCCAATGACCATTTTCAAAATTAATTTGAAATTAAAAAAAGAAAAAACCTAAAAAATTAAAAATTCTTTTTAAATAAAAAATGTCTCTTTTTTGTATTTCAACTCACATTTTTAGGGGCGTGTGCTCCAAAAGACCCCGCGATACTTTCAAAGTTGAGTGATCTCCTTCCCCCAAGTTGAAAGTATGTCAGATTAGGAAGTGATTAATGAGACCAGGCGTGTCTAAATTTGAAAATTTCTATACAACTGTAGGGTTATTTTCCAGTTACTTGAGTGAGGAATAGTACGTGTTGTTCCTGTACTGTGGGCCTAGGATGAACACGTTGCCACGAATAGTATTAAGCTAACGGCAACGGGCCAGATAATGGGTATTGGGTAGAAAGTTCTCTTGTATAACTTTTAAATGTTAAAAAAAGAAAAAACCTAAAAAATTAAAAAAAGTAAAAACAATTATTGTGAGGTGTTGTTTGAATAAAAAAGTTCAAACTGCTTAAATTCTGTCTACAAGAATAAATGCTCGTGTGCATGAGTATATTGAAACACAACATATTAGTCATGGTATTTAATGAAGAAGAAAACTAATAGGCCTATACCCTATTGTGTCCTTGCTTTTGAATATACAAATATACGCGAGATTTCATCAAGCGTTTAAGTGTTTATGAAAAGTGGGATCATCAATGCGACCTGATTGATGATATAAGTGTTAGAGAAGGGTGGGTAGAAGTTATATAGCATCAAGGTTTACAGCCATATAAAGTATAAAATATTATAACTGTGTTGCTAAAAGTACACATAAAATAATTGTATGTAGGTATCAGCAACTCGTCCCTCTAACAAGTAATATTTCATTGCCCTCAAACAAAACTTTTAAACCTGCAAATTTAGATACAAAAATATCTGGAACCCGAGAACTTGTATTGACCAATAAAAAAATATTACATTTTTTTTTTTTTTTTTTAAATTAGCTATTTTTTGTGATATAGGCCTATGTGACATTTATGCAGAAAAATTGAAAATAAATCCAGTCCCCCCCCCCCCCCCTGCATGTGTGAAGCAAGTAGTATTTACGCATCTTGCAATAATTAAATTTAAAAATGTATATTTTGACCTATACGTTATGGGCTACATGTTGTTAACACCGATATGAGTTTTAAATTATATATTCTTTTATAAAAAGGATCTCCGAATTCCGATTTAAAAAAGAAAAGAACAAAATAGAGTATGGATTAACATCTAAATGGTCACGGATGAAAACTCTCAAGTTCTCAGATTCCCAACATGGCTATAACCAGGTGAATTGGCCTACAGCCAAATGGGCAGCCAAGGACTCCCTCTCCCAATTCCCTTTCAGTTGCGTCGCTGGGGTCGGTGGAAAGGGTCCACTAAGTGAAGTGGTCAATAGGAGGACATGCGGGGGATGAGGCAGCGTACCCCCCTTGGAAAAAAATGGGTAGAATTGGGCATGTTGATGCAAAATCAGACGATCGGGACGATTTCCCATGAACCGCCCTTTCCCCCCTAAGAACAACAATGCCTATGTCACGGGGGTAAAGGCGGGCAATTATTTATGGGCAATTTGGCTGACAATGATTCGGGAATATGTTCATGACTTTTTTGCTGCAACCTATACTGATACGCACATAGGGCCTATAGATTAGGTTATTTTCAATTAAATCTAAAAATGGCTAGAAACCCCACCCTTAATTGCTGGTTCGATATCCAAGCTAGACTAGATATCACATATATGCACACACACATATGGGACAATGAAAAATGGAATGCTTTACTCTGAGCAAAGAGTATATTACATTATACACGGCACTCATGATTATCTCATTAGGCCTACAGTTAAATCTTCGCAAATGTATGCGCAAATATGAGGCTCATTATAGTCTTCAGGTATATGACCCTTTCATGCCAATTGTATGGGGAGAGGCGAGTTTTTTTTTTTTTTTTTGGGGGGGGGGTTTCTGGCTTTGTTGCTAGTTTTTTTCAAATCTTATACCAATTTGTTGAAATATACTCCAATCTCCTCAATGTGAAACCAACATTTCCAAATGCGAAAAAGCTCAAAATGGAGGGAAAATCTCTGCATGGTTATGCTATGGGTCCTTTTTCGGCAAAAACACTATAGAGTTGGGTCCTACTTGCAGGACTGATCGGAGTGGCCGACACACCCGTACCGCCGAGAGGAGGGGTCAAAGGGTGTAAAGACCCCGGGCCCGGGGTCCTAGGGAGCCCAGGGTACTAGGGGCCCGTTTAAATAGTTCAGCCCTTGATGTTGTGACAAAATCAGAGAGGGAGAAAGTGAGAGATGGGGGTGGAGAGGAGAGAGAGCGAGAGGGAGCATTGGCGAATACAGGGGGCCCCGTTTCCCACTCCTGCGACAACGATACCACTTACGTGAGAAAATAAACCTGGAATCCACGAAATTCCTTTTTCGTCCATACGAGCGGTTAATAAATTAGTGCAGGGCCTTCTCTTGGTGATGAAATTACAAGAACAAACATAAAAGATTTTGCTTTATAAAGCGGTTGGCCATGGATTATAAAGTGAGTACAACAATTTCAAATTGTTCTATCAAATATACATGCAGAAAAATGTGTTTTGGAAAGTGACCATTTGCAAGGGTTCCGCGCTTCGTTGCTTGACCCACACCGGAGCTTCAATATGACTCTCCATGAACACTTTTATCTTATTATTTGAAACAAAAACTAAAACCATCAGCTATATTTTTAATTAAAAACCGTCTTATCATACCTCTATCATTAAAAAAATGAGAACCACAAATTTCTATTTGTTCTATCAATTTTCATGAGAAATGTGTTTGGAAAGTGAACATTGCAAGGCTTCCGCGCTTCGCGCGGAAGGGGGACACCGGAACACCCCCCCGCATCCACCACCGGGCCGTCTCCATAAAACCAAAATTCAAAACAACAACACCCATTAAGTTGCATCGCTCAACTAAATGATACAACTCCCACACTCCGCGCGCTCATGGCGCTTCGCAAGCCACTTCAACTTCAAAATCCCCACGGGGTTCTGGAGAACGAAGTTGGTAAAAGGGGCCCCGTAACTCAAGGTTCCCCCGGGGCCGCAATTTTTTTCGGCGCCTGGCGGCGTACACCCCCCCTGTGGCGTACCGAGGAAGTCGATCCAGAGGGGAAAAGTTCGAAGTTCGTCCGCCAGAGGGGGCCAAAATTAGTAATCGTCCGGTGATTTGCTCAATTAAGTCTGAATTGATCAAATGCGCGCGTAGCGCGCCGAAAATTGCCGAATTTACTTTCTTTGCCAAATTTGCCTGAAAGTGTTTGATATTCCCGGAAAAGAGGATAAAATGCAATTTGCCCATATCGTCCCGCTTTTTCGAAGCCAGAGGGGGAATTGCCCCCACCCCCCCCCCACCCCCCGCTCGGTACGGCCACTGCCGGTATAACGCGGTTCGTCACTAACAAACCATTATTTTTTATGATTCACATCATATACACAAACAACATATCAATATTAAAAACACAAATCAGAACAGGCAAAGACTAAGAAATCTCTCATCTCTCTCTATCAACTCTCTCGATCATCTCTCTCAATTCTCTCTCTTCAATCTCTCTCAATCGCTCTCTCTCTAAATCTCTCTCCTCTCCCTCTCTCTCTAACGAAACTTGACCCCCCCGGCCATATCAAATGGGGGTACTCAGTTGAATAGGTAGGTAGGCTACATATGTGCCGCCGATATGGGTCACCATTTCACCCATTTCCCTAACAATGGGTTCGTTTTTCCCACCACGCTGCTATATTGAGAGTCTTTTTTAGGTCATTGCTAATATATAAATGGGGTATATTTTCAAGTTTGTGTCGCAATTATTATGAAAAATAGATGGGTCAATTCTGATTGTCGGTAAAATCACAATGAAGATGGTTATTTTCCGATTTCGGAAAGTTAGTATGAAAATGGGCGATTTGCTAGATTGGTTGTTGACATTGCACGTTTTGGAACGTGAGAAAGGTGTAGATGATGACGTACCTTTAATCTTTAACACGGTGAATTAATTAACATTGTTTAAGCATCAATGATCAAAGTTTATGGATTTACTTATCGAGTCTTATTTTGAATTACGATAAGTCTACTTGTGCCAACTACATCTTTCGTTTATGTTGACATCACGAATTCTGCTTATCCACTAAGAATAAACATCTCTGACACTCAAGCAATGGCAACCGCTAAGGCTAAGGGGACAGGTGTATAAATATCATGATAATAGCGAGGCGTAGCTGCTCGCATTTTTTTGGTCCACTCGACATCCAGTCGTATTCGCCTCAGCATAACGAATATGCAGGTATTGCGATATTGCTCGCTTGTTGAATTGTTTGCGTATCGAATTGATCGCAACCCTGAGAACAAATCCAATTCATTGGTCTGATTTGGTCACGCGCTCATATATTATGCATGTATATTGGCAATTAATGACCTCATTAATTGATCAGCATCGATCACCAAAGGGCTGTGGCCGCTTTAATCACCGCCGATTGGCCACACGGGGCATACATATGCATGTAAAATCGATCACCGGTGTGCAAGTTCTGCTTTAATAATATAGATCAATAGATCAATGAATGGAATGGCCTTTAAATCGGCTTACTTTATGTTAAAAAAAAAAAAAAAAAAAAAGGTAGAAATGCATTACGACCATATTAAGTACACTGTTCCGGAACGCTACTACCATGGTCGTTACCAAAATCTTAAGCCATGCGTAAGATGAACTTTACGATAAAAGTTTCGGGAACGGACCCCATCTCACGTTCTTCAATTAGTAATATTCAATAGGGTTTCAGAATTACAATGGATAAAGAGGTTGAATTATTGGATAAACTCCATCTTCGCTAGTAAAAGTGGCACAATTGTGATTTTACCCTTTCGTTGTTAACTAAACATATCTCGAGATTAAAACAAGCAAATTGAACAGACGAAACGGCATTTAAAAGATACGACTCTGCCCTTGACGGTGATATAAGCACTATGTCACAACACTATTTTCAAATTGTCAAAGATGGTGCTTTTCACTTGCACAATTTTTTTGAGACAAGCTGTATATTAAGGGGTGTAATAACACCAAAATGTGTTCAATTTGCGTTATATGTTTTAACTTGAAGCCAATTCATTAATAAAACAACAACCACGAAGATAATACGGAAATATTTGTGTAAAATACCTATGGTCGTCTATAACTTTACGTATAGCTTTTGCCAATTCATTACTAGTTAGGGTGCTGATGTTTACTTTGACTCCCATTCCTCTTGATACCATTCCATCCGCGTTGTACGGTTGATCCGCATATAAAGGTACCCCTACCATTGGTACGCCGTGGTAAACTGCTTCCCAAACACTCTTTATACCGCAATGGGAGACGAAGACTTTGATTTGGCGATGGCCTATAAAAACAGAATCCCATCTAATATGGTTAAATATTGGATAGTATTATAGGCACAGGTCAAAATTAAAGGTGAGAAGTTTCGTCTGTTAGCAAAAAAAAATTAATAATACAATCCAGACTACCTTTCTACTAAATTTTTACTGTTATAAAATATCTATCTATTGTTGTGTTAAGAGCTGGAATATGTTGTGATCTGATGTCTAGAGTAACTAAATTCATAATAAAATAAAGTATTATTGTTTCCTGGGACTAATAGGGATATGAAGGATGCATTTTATAATGCATGTTACATTTCATAATTGTTGTATACTTACTGCTTACTGTATTCCTCAGGCTGTTTTACCCATATATTTCTCTATGTTACACAGTCACATCTAGTCACATCTATAAGCTATAAATTAGCAGTTACAACCCCAAAATTAACAATTTGTTAAAGTTGCCGAATTCGAAAACATGTACACCTACTTTTGTCCTCAAAATAATCCTACAAAATCGATGATAAAACTCCAAAAGCTAAATATTTACTTTCTTTGACGCATTTCCCGTGCAGTTTTGGCATTAACTTTGAGAAATTAATTCGGCTTTCCTGAATATTTAATTTTGTTTTTGTAAATATCAGGCCGAGTCACACCTGAACAGTGTATTTGTGTGCTTCCTATCCTTATATATTCATTCCAGTTGTTTTGTAATGTCAACACCATACCTAAGTTGGTGTCATATGATGTGAAAGGGTGATTGGGGATTAAAAACAAAGGATTAAAAGCGACGAAATTTCAGTTTTGAAAAGGCGTGGTGTCAGGTGTTACAGAAATTCCAGCAAATTTTAAAGCACGGAAAATCATTTATTTAATTGTCTGTTTCAAAAAGGTATGTACATATTACTCTGTTTAAGAAAACGAAGACCACGATAAATGTATAACCTTACATTTACTGGCATCACGGAATTGAATTCTCATATGCTATAACATGGGCCTGATTTCCAAAGATTTGAAGAGCAGACGTGTGCATGGCATATTTGCCTATTGTTTTTGTGCAAGCTCATATGCCCAAAGACCCTGTGTAATAATTTTGACAGTCAATAATTGTATATACTCGGATGACCTACAAACTGACTGAGAAGTCCAGGAATTTGGCCTTTTTTATCCTTGAAATGAGCCAGGATCGTCCAACTTACAGTGTGGTCAAATCGCCCTATAGTATATAGAGGAACAGAGCTATAGATCTCGTGGCCAAACTCTGGAAACAAAGATATGAAGCAGTCTTAGGGTTTCCTGATATATGTTGAATGTTTTTGACTTGGGCTTTCCGCTTTAGGAAAGAGGCAAAAAAGGGCTAACACGGGGTCAAAATCAAGAACTGTCGCAATTGATTCAATGCGCATGTCAAATTACTCGTCTTTTACGGAATCTAAAAATGTATATTTTGTTATACGTCCGATCCCAAATGAAGACGCTATGCCCAAAAATGTCAAAAGGCCGACGTACTTTTAATAAAGGTCATATTGTTACAATTACCTGATTTTAAAGTGCAAGTGTCTAATTACACGTTTTCCTGCATGACAAAGTCAATTTTACAACTTTTCATGGTACAAATGATAAGGGCCTTGAAATGTACAATGGCAGCTCTATCATGTTTCAAAGTGAAGACCATCATTTGTACTATCAAAAGTTGGAAAATTGACTTTGTCAAATGTAACGTTACATTTACTGAATTAACTCAAATGGGTTTAATGAAATTTAATTTATTGTAAATTAATTTCACGATTTTTACGCTTTATCTGGAATTCAAACCATTTGCACATAATATGCAGGCGGGAGATTTTGAACACCAACCATGCTCCAGGAGTAGGTGACCTTACTAAGCACAAAGGGTAGATACTTAAAAGGACTATGGCATGAAACAAATAACAGAATGAAAAGGACCCTTACTGAAATCACTTCCACGAGTTTGAAACAATTTGGATGTGTACATTCTGTTAAAACAGAAAGAGTCCAGGATAGTGTGAAAGTTGTGGCAATTTCTGGAACAAGGATGCCTGCATTACTGCCAGCATGTACAAACTTGAACAAGCCATGAGTGTCATCAGCTCCAAAGACCATTGCTATTTATACGTCTATCCCGGCGAATTCATCTTCACTGCCAGATCAATTTCTTATTACAAGCCTAAAGTACAATGCCTGAATCCAGCTCTGAATGCTTTTGAATGGGTCGCAAAAAATGCTAGATACACTGTAAAAATTCTGTGCAGGCGATGTGAACACCTTGCTTTCGTCCCTTTAATATAATATTCTTCTGATCTTGATGTTCTTCTAAGATGTGGAATATAATGAAAAATATATTACTTTTACATTAGCAGGAGTGGGATTCGAACCCCAGACAACTGTATGATGGAGGTTAGCTACCTAACCACTAGGACCAGCGAGGATTGTGATCGCAGGTTTGCTATTCCACTCCCTGAAAAACAGAATAAATAGATGATGTTATCGAAATCAACACCCAAAAGATGATAGTCCGCCTTGGAACAATCGTCACAACTACTGAATCACTTGCACTGTAAACTCCACCATATTTGGCATTTAAATTTTCGTATCACACCACATCTTCTCCAAATCAACCTACCTTTGACAAATGATAATTTGACACGAGTAAAAAAAACAAACTATAGTCTACTAGTTCCAAAGTGGAATATTTCAATATCTAGGAACGCCCTTACCAAGAAGGTCATCTGTGGCACCCATTACCAACATCACATTAGGTGGGAGAGTTACCGCAGTCTTGCCACGTAACCACCATATAACTTTCTAGGTAATTGAGCAAAGGCTCCAGCAAACGTAGCTGCAATATCTTCATCTATTCCTAAGAGTGTAGTTGGACCCATAGAAAAAAAGTACAAATCGCCATATTCTCCGGCATTTTTGTAGAAAATCTTCCCACTCCTATGGAACAACAAAGTACATTAATTGTCTTAAACCAAGTGTTCCTCACTATAATACACTACAAAGTTAACATTACCACAAAGGTTATGCTTTAGATAAAAGGCGATAACGTAGGCTTCCGTTCCCGAAACTCAGTCGTAAATTTGCGTGCCTACTATGTCTTGCCTGAGTGGACCCATTTGCCCAAAGCACTGTGTAACTGTATGAAAAAGTCTGTTATGGTAGGACACTATACAGGAGTTAGTATACACGTAGCGTAACGCCAGAGTGTGAGAACGGATCTTCCAGTTACTATTCGCGGAGATAATTATCGTCTGTGGAGATTGTATTGAGCTGCTAGTTGGCTTATATATTCGACGAAACGAAAAGGGCTCAGTGCACCCGATTGGATTACACGTTGATTGCCCGTGATCGTACTTTTACACTCTGACGGAATAAAGAGTGTAATCTAATGGGGCGATGAGACCGTTTCGTTTCCGTCGAATAAATAACGTCAAGTGATAGTTTCTGAAAGTCGGACGCAGACACGGCAATATGGTCTAGTTTTGTGGCGTTTACCTTGCATAAACGTCGTGCCAAAAAATGTAATCGGGGTTTTTTTTTCTAATATTAGTACTCTTCTGGAACATCTAATTATAATTTTAACGTTAAAAGGAACAAATATGTTCTTTACAATAAAAACCAGATGCTATTGCTTTATTAGCATGGGTAAGAGTCTATTAGCAACGAGATTGTCCAGCGAGGTAATCTACCGAATAGTCAGAGAGAACCTTCATGTGATCGTAAAGTTGAGTATGGACACCATTTTTTTGCTGAAAATGATAGATTAGGGTGTGTAGAATAAGATCTGCCGGGTGCAACCTGGGCATCATTGCGCCTTTTTGAGAAATCCAAGATGGCGTCGCCATAAATGATAATTATCTATTCAACCATATAGTATCAAACGATGGAGTTATAGATATACTATAGGATCCAATGAACAAGTGTATTGCACTTGCTAACAGTAAGTGGCATACTTCCAAAATTCAAAATGCGAAGCCAAACCAATAATTTAAAATATGCTATATAACACAAATACCTGCGATAAAATAGTCGAGAAATGCTTAGGTTATGTGCTAGACACAATTAAATGTATTTTCTTATGAGTCTTTTAAAATTGTTGTAGCATCACAGGCATTCAAATGGCAGCCAAAACGGGGGAAATCTTCCAAAAATACTTGGCACAACTTTATAAGTAGGACAGCCTTCAAATCGAAATCAATGGTCAATGGAATGAGAAATGTACCTAACCAATGTACAACATGAACATTTCAATTTGTTTTTAATGCGCCAAAATCGAACGAAAATAATATGGTGACAAAAGTTGTCAAAAATCCATAGGAATTACATTTTACATAATGCACTCAATTTTATAATTTGCCCCATTTTTATTTATCGGGATTACATGGATCACTTGGGTTATGATCATAGGGACATTTCTAATTGTTCATTGACACATAATGTATATTTGATGGTAATTATTTAGACATTTGTGTCAAGTATTTTTTGAAAGATATTCACTTTTTTGGCTGCCATTATTGATTTTGACGTCATGTTACAAACTTTAAAGTATCAGAAATACATTCTTTGTGTCTAACAACATAAGCTAAGTACTCATGTTATTTTTATCGCAGGTATTTGTGTTATATGGCATATTTTAAAATTATTAATTTGACTTTCCCATTTTGAATGAAGTATTGACCAAATACAAGTTGGCCATGCATTTGTTCATGGGGTCCTATTTTGTTCTATGGTATATCTAGTAACTCCATATTTTGATAATATAGGGTTGTATAGATAATTATCATTATGGCGACCGCCATCTTGGGTTCCAAAATGTCCAAGGATGCCCAGGTGGCACCCGGCAGATCTTTATTCTACACACCCTTAATTATCATTTTCAGCAGAAAAATGTGTGTCCATAATCAATTTTACGTCAGGCCATAAGTGGGACCCTGGCTACTGACATAGAAGGTATACAGTCTTGCGACATTCACAAAAGCCCAATCCCAAATGCGAAATAATTCGGCTAGTAGGACCCAAAGTGACACTACAAGTGTATATAAGTGAAGGGAGAGACAGGAAAAGAAAAAAACAGACTAATTACCTGCCTTATTGCCGTGGCTGTGAATTGCTCTGCTAAGACCACGTGTTGGTCTTTGCAAGGACTGAACCCCGTCACCCATTGCACAGTCTAGGTGGCGGCGCGGGAAGCTTTCCGGCCTCGGGCACGTTAGCTCACTGATCTCAGTGTGTAGAGATTCAATGCGCTATGCTCGGGGTGAAATGTGACCCGCACCAATGCTCTGCATTACATTGGCATGCCTTGAGAACCCTGGTCATTTTTTTCTTTTCTTCCAGGTCATGACCGATCACAATACTCCTCTGTCTGCCTATGACCGAGTTGGGGTGCGTTCTAAGATGCGCCCACCGACCTCTACGGAATAGATAAAGGATGAGAGCACACCGTTATGAAAAATAATGGCGTTTTGATACAGGTCTGGTGAGCCTGTTAGACTAGCGGGGGCGCGAGTCTTTAGGTTTGTGGTCCTAAATGTGGACATATTCGCGCCAGACATTCGGTGTAACTCTGGGGATTATAGCGCTGCAAAATTTGTCGTTGTCTTGTACTTCTGGACAAAATTATCTTCGGACTGAGAAGATTCCCACGGATCAAATACCGACTACCGAGGATTTTTAAGACTGCATCTGTCATTTTGGAGTCTTCGCGGTGTGAGACATATATTACGGTTGAACTGCAACGCATCTTTTAACTCTGGACACTTCGTGGACATTTGCCATCTTTTACAGTAGATTGTACAAATCATTGATGATTATCATTGAATTGTAATTTTTGTTGTTTTGGACCTAGCAATTCTTGCACCAAATCTTATTAAAATCACTATTAAAATCAGTGTTATTATATAAAGACCCCAAAAAAGTAAGCAGCATGTCTAAATACCCCATAATTCCAAACATTGGTCTATGCACCAACATGACAAGGATATCATATTCTGTTTTGTGTTGTGCAAATTTTGAACCCTTCTTGCTCCATTGTAATCAATATAGCCAACACAATGGCCCTTTTTACGAAAATGGTGTCACATTTTCAAAGTGCAACTACAGACTTTTTACAAGGTCACAATAAACACAACATGCATTAAGTGACAAACCCGTCACGGGAAGCTGCGGTCTTTCCCTATTGCCAATCAATAATGGCTATACCTTTTTATTGCACTTTAAAAAAGGGGAAGAGAAAGTTTCTTATAATGGGTATTTGTTTGGCAATATTGATCGCAATGGGGCAGAAGGTATCAAAATTTACGGAGGAAAACGAACCCCTATTATATATTATGTTCGTGCAAGACCAATGGTTTGTAACCTATGGGGGTATTTAGACATTCTGCGTTTACTTTTTGGGGGGTCTTTAAATTTCAAGCTCATTTGTGCACAGGCTCATTTGTTTTTGTGTTAAAAGGGTTTTTCTCACCTTTTATGTTACACAACGTCGTAACATTAAAAAAAAAAGAAAAACAAGCTAATTGGATGGAAGCTTAAACGTTTGGTCATTTTAATATATACATCTCTTTAGTAATAACATATATACTTATTCTTGTCAATCACCGCTCATTGTTGGTATCCCTAACATTATAATTCTACTTTCTAACTTCTGATCCGTAGAAATGCCATTCTACACAATAACAACCATAAACAAACCTGTAGCATTCACCCTGACAGAAACTCCATGTTTGTCTCGTTACTATTCTCCGTTGATTTCAAGGAGCTGTTATGACCATGGCAGGTGTTTCTTAATATGCGATTATAATAGTAAAATAATCGCTCCCCCAAACCATAGTAGAGGTTGTTTCTACACCGATTCATAAATTGTTTTGTTTTCTCTTGGGGGCCTTAACACTAAATAGAAAAAATATATATGCCATGCACATGGACCCGTGAGGTACGGCATCAGACTAATCTTGCAAGGACTCAGTTCGCTAGCCTTGGAAGGGTACATGTTAACAACAGCTGACCATGCCTTCCTGTGGTATTATAAATCATACTAAAATACAGGGTGTGCATTTCCTCAATACATACTGATGAATGAAAGCTATTGAACTGCGCTATCGGATAGAGTTAAATTGCTCATGATATTAATAGCGCAGTTAAGATGCGGGCCATTATATTGTGTTTTCGCAGATCTGTTTGTTTAAAGACGGTTAATATCAATCTTAGCACTCATTGCACATATAAGCGAATAGGTATGTGGGTATTGTTATAAAGGACTGCCTCATGTAGCCTCTTTGTAGCTTATGAAAGACGAAAGATCTATCTAGGCATCACTTTTAACCACAAAGGGCAGCTATGCAACATCTCCCTGTTTCTTCCTTTAAGTCAATAACACGGGTCATTGTAACGGAGGCATGCTCTGAGCTTTGCTTTTTTCCAGAGAGCATGCCCCTGAAGTTTCTCAGACTTTCTCATTTTTTCTTGATACAAGTGTATTTTTGTGATAAAAAAACCTTGCGTACATGATAAAGTAGGTGTTGTAAAACGCCAACCTCACAAAATTGATGGTGAAATTGAATATGATGATATAGAAGACTTCCTTCTATCATTATCCGGCGATGTGCTTAAGCACCCAAGGGAAACCATATTTTGTTTCAACTCCAAGATGGCGGCTAAAAGCTAATAAGTTGTCGGACCAAAATTACTTAATTGAGTTTATCGGCTCCTTGTTTTTTGTTTGTGTGGGTGTGTGTTTGTTTTTTACCATTGTTTTTTTCAGTGATTTCGGCCGGCTTTTATGAGCCCAAGACCTTTGACCAGTCTGGGGACTGTCCAGGATTTGTCCTCAAATCACCAGATGACCACAAAACGACCGCCAAAAATTATCTCCAGCTATATAGTTTTCTTATTTTTTTTGTGATTTCATCGTTTAATGGAAAAAAAAAATCAGTAATGTACCCCGAATCTGAAATGCCAAAAATGGCCACCAAAATACAAAATGGTCAGCAACGACGAGTTTTAATAATTGAAAATTGGCTATCGTTCTTTCACATTTAAAATAAACTTTTTGTGTACAATATAGGGATAAGTTGTACTAGAAATCCACTTTGCGGTCTACAATATTCACATTAACCTTTAATATCATTTTAATATGCCAATTTTCCTCTCAACAGGTCAAGAAAACATGTCACGATTTAACAGGTCCTGATGAATCTCTTGGATCGGACATCTGAATTACAGACAATGACGGATTGTGAGTGCAGCCCGGGGGCTTAATAAAATTGTTTTCAAGTAGGGATGTGCGGCCCGAATTTGGGGGCTTTTGTGAAAACGGCTTGGGAACGTAAAGTTCTTAAAGTGGGCCTTAGGAACTGAAAGAAATTGTGAGAAATCTGCAGGCTTTGAACTGAAATTTGGCTAAAATTTAGCTTCTGAGCAAAACATTATCCCAAGGGGGGACCCTAAGAAACCGAATTGCTTCAACTGGACCAGTAAGAAACTGCTGGAGAGGTGCGAAATGTGGTCTTGAAGGGGCCGCACATAAACCCGTACCATTTCTATGGCAGTAACCCCCCGGGAGTGCAGCAGCGGTTTATAATAGTGCCAAAGCTTTACTGACAAGGATTATGTAAGCTATGTTTTGCCCTATGTTACATTGTATGTTTTTAGTAATATATATGAAAAACTCCCCTGCTAAGATAGACATTCTTTCAGAAACTATTATTTACCGAGGTTCCAAATCAAGTTGTTAGAAATGTAGCAAAAGGGCTCAAAATAGTCAGCCCACCGCATGAACCAAACAAAATTAATTTAAACACCCTAAAGCAACCCCATGTATTGTTTTGTTTATAGAGGTTTAGATTGAACGAAATTTGAATTTGACCAGTGCATTATTTAATTATAGGTTTACCTTGCGGAGGGTGCCATTTGAATCCATTATAACAACATTTGGCTAATGGACTGACTTTTAAATCCCTCAAAACCGCCGTCGGTTGACTTGTCGGTGCATGGCGGTTAAACCGGGTTTGGAACAATGGAAACCTGGTTTGGAACAATGGAAACCGGGTTTGGAACAATGGAAACCGGGTTTGGAACAATGGAAACCTGGTTTGGAACAATGGAAACCTGGTTTGGAACAATGGAAACCTGGTTTGGAACAATGGAAACCGGGTTTGGAACAATGGAAACATGGGTTGGAACAATGGAAACCTGGTTTGGAACAATGGAAACCTGGTTTGGAACAATGGAAACCTGGTTTGGAACAATGGAAACCGGGTTTGGAACAATGGAAACCTGGTTTGGAACAATGGAAACCGGGTTTGGAACAATGGAAACCTGGTTTGGAACAATGGAAACCTGGTTTGGAACAATGGAAACCTGGTTTGGAACAATGGAAACCGGGTTTGGAACAATGGAAACCGGGTTTGGAACAATGGAAACCTGGTTTGGAACAATGGAAACCGGGTTTGGAACAATGGAAACCTGGTTTGGAACAATGGAAACCTGGTTTGGAACAATGGAAACCTGGTTTGGAACAATGGAAACCGGGTTTGGAACAATGGAAACCGGGTTTGGAACAATGGAAACCTGGTTTGGAACAATGGAAACCTGGTTTGGAACAATGGAAACCGGGTTTGGAACAATGGAAACCGGGTTTGGAACAATGGAAACCGGGTTTGGAACAATGGAAACCTGGTTTGGAACAATGGAAACCTGGTTTGGAACAATGGAAACCTGGTTTGGAACAATGGAAACCTGGTTTGGAACAATGGAAACCTGGTTTGGAACAATGGAAACCTGGTTTGGAACAATGGAAACCGGGTTTGGAACAATGGAAACCGGGTTTGGAACAATGGAAACCTGGTTTGGAACAATGGAAACCTGGTTTGGAACAATGGAAACCTGGTTTGGAACAATGGAAACCGGGTTTGGAACAATGGAAACCTGGTTTGGAACAATGGAAACCGGGTTTGGAACAATGGAAACCTGGTTTGGAACAATGGAAACCTGGTTTGGAACAATGGAAACCTGGTTTGGAACAATGGAAACCTGGTTTGGAACAATGGAAACCGGGTTTGGAACAATGGAAACCTGGTTTGGAACAATGGAAACCTGGTTTGGAACAATGGAAACCTGGTTTGGAACAATGGAAACCGGGTTTGGAACAATGGAAACCGGGTTTGGAACAATGGAAACCTGTTTGAACCTGGAAGAACCGGACGGAAACGACAAACAACCGGTGGTTGAGTTATGAAGCCGACCCTAAAAGAAAACATGCAGTAACACCATAGACGTCGAAAGAAAAAGAAAATGAGCACATTTAATTTCTGAACCATGTTATACTCGATTCATCTGATATGTGACCCCGTACCATTCTTGCCGGAGGTGAAAACTCAAATGAGGCGCAGGGACTTCTGTTAATCATGTTATTGTGAGCAATGTTAAGGCCTGAAATACACTATAGTGCTTTTCCATACATGAATGAAATTGTATTTAGTGGCAGGTGAGTGAGTTAAATGACCGGAGTGTCCTCCAAGATAATCCGATGTGGCACGTGCATTTGAATTATTTCATCTTCTCGGAGAGCTAGGTTGACCCCTCTCCGACTTATTGGAGTAGGTCCAAAACTCCAGGTGGACGAACGTATCAACGCGAATCGAGTATAGAGCTGAAATTTCAATGTTTTCATTTCACTCTTGAATAAATATCTCAAAAATCATATGGAAAGTCCCAAAATTGGTTGAGTTTATTTTAAAGTTTAATACTTACATGGTCGAGACTTTGAGCTCTTCCAGTAGTCAATCCTCCAACCGGCACAGAGTTGGGCATCAACGGTTGACTTTTAGGTTCAAATATGAAATGGGTGTTAATAAAACACAGTTCAGCATTTGGATGCGATAAAGATACGTCTCTTGAAATGACAGACTGAAATGGATAAACAGATACTGATAGGATACCAGTCGTTAACCACGTTAAGAGAGAAAGTTTACTGTTGGTAATTCTCCCAGTGAACGACTTTCTACGGCCTGTACCTGTTGTAGGTTCTGGCATGTAAGGAAGGTTATCAAGAGAAGGCCTTTTTAGAAAATTTGAACACGGTTTGATTAACCCAGTGCAAATTACAACGTAAGGAAGACCCGTGTGTTGCCAAAGATATTGCGGTATGGGACAATTTACGAATGCGTCAACCACTGCCAAATCAAATATGGATTGTTTTAGTTTCGATAGTAGTTCTGTATCATTAAAAATGTTTATACATCCAGAAACTCTTTTTTGTAGAATTGTTGAATGATTTCTTGTCACATACCTCCGTGTCATATTTCTCAAATAGTCGTGAAATTGAGCTTTCGTGAAAGTGGATTCGAAGAATTCAAACTTAAAGGGTTTATCCGATGATTTCACGTCCTCTTCGTAAATCCGGCTTACAAGCATTGTAACGTTATGCCCGCGATTGATCAATTCCATTGCAATCTTTGTCATAATGAAGTAGCGGCTTCCTTCGGCATCTTGTGGGACAAAGAGAAAGTTCTTTGCTTGGATGATGTGCACGAAGATACAGAAAATTGAAAAAGTACATGAAATAATACACTGCGCCATTTTATTGATTTGATTTCACGCTCTACATCAAATGTGTGCAATTATATTGCAACGATCTTTTAACTTACAAAGTTTCCATGCTGTTTTTAGAACAACTAGCAAGTATTTCTTTCACGCATAAGTTTTCAGATTAGGTTTGTTTGTGGTAACAGTTATCCAATGATAAATGCTTTATGGGATGCACTAGAATATCGCATCACCATCTATGTAGACAGATGTCACGGTGCTATTGTTGTCAGAATTGAGCATTAGATTGGTGAAATACGTTAATGCACTATTCGTGGAATCCAGAGCGTAGGTAACTGTTGACAAGTACCTGAAAAATAACACATCAAAACTGAGAAAAATAAAAACATATGAAGTAGTTGGCAGATTTGTAGTGTGTGGGTACGGATCGTGGGTACGGGTATAAGTTCGAGACCGTGGGTATTGGTACGGGTATGGGTACGAGACCGTGTGTACGTGTATGGGTATGGATACGAGACCATGGGTTTAATATGGGTATGGGTCCCAGCACGTGACAAAATCATGGGTACGGGTATGGGTACGAGACCATGGGCATGGGTACGGATACGAGACCATGGACTGATTGGTATGGGTACGGGTTCAACCCGTGACAAAATCATAAAAATTTAGGTACGGTTAGTCGGTTAGTCGATTACGGGTGTGGGTACAGTACTCAGAGTATGGGTTCCAGTTACAGGTATGAATCTGTGGGTACAGGTATGGGTAAGGATCCATGCTATGGGTACGAATCTGTGGTATGTTACTGGAATTAGGGTTACATCTGGTTAAGATACATTTAGGTTTGAGTGCAGGCATGCAATACTGTAGCTGAAACAAAGTGGAGTAGTAACACATCAGGTAGATTCTGCTGTCATAATTTACGGCATTTCTATACAACAAAACAAATTTTCACCAAGTAACATACCTTGTTAGAAATGTTCTGAGAACTTCAAAAGCTCCTAGCTAGATTATTTCTGGTAAAAGTAATTTGAAGGACCCCCCGAAAAACTTCAGTTAAATTTCAGTAGGTTTCAAGTGATTCTTGGGTTAAATCAAGAGTTAACCCAAATCAAATATGTTTGATATATTTTTTCCGTTTACACTTCAAGTTTTGTTTCACAGTTCAAATGGAAGTCCTATAAATACATTTCTTCTCATCTGTGTGTTGTATTTTTTTTACCTAAATGCATATAACCTTGATCAATTTTGATGGCACCTATACTGTGAGACCGTGATGAGCCAGAGTTATCAAGCTAGAAGACTTTTGTAAAAAGTGAGTTAGTAAGTGAATGGTTTGTGGCATGTTTTTTTTGCATTGTATCACCTAGAACTGGCAATGAACACTTTCTTTATCGAAACTCAAATTGTGCGGTCGTCCGAAGCTTTTTCAGTCAAATTCATTATAGATTTCCGGTTAATATACGTTATAATTTTTGGACACCTTTGATCCAATTCTTCCGGCATAAGTCAGTCTGATAATGCTGGTGTTAGTACGATAGATCAGTACGATAGATGCATGCGTCACCAAGGCAGTAAAGCCACTCTTTCCATATACCTCCCGGTACAAAGCACATTTTTGCATGTTTTGCTCATATTTGTAATAGACCCAATTTGAATCACACTAGCAATGTAGGGAATGGGGATTGTTGTATCCTTACACATAAAAAAAAAAAATGCTTTCTGGTAAGAAAAATGATTTTACTTGGCATGAGCTTGCTGTCAATGATTTTCGAAGCTTATTTCAATGCAAAAGGAAAGGAATCAAGTAAAACCCTGGAACTGACAAGCAAATGCCAGACTTGGTTGTATTTTTATATGTTTTGACTACATAGGATGAACAGTACAAATACATAAGGCTTAAAATTCAGGCGATTTTCACTGGATTTTGTCAAAATCGACATTTGGAGTGCACTGATTCTTGCAATGATCAGAAATTAATGTCTAAAGCACATGTGACCCATGCCTACTCTATTACCCCCATAAAAAAGTTTCTTTTGAATAGGCCGATTTCGATAAATGCAGTCACTGCTACTGCTGCGCTACAATAAGCAACAACAATGTTTCATATCCCGATTGACCTCCGTGTCCCATCCCGAAGCCTTGAATTTTATTGTGCTGATATGGGTCACGGATATGAACTCCATAGTCCTGAATTATCGAACTCACGTATTATTTAATTTTAGTGTACACCTCCATCAGTACACCTACATTACCAAACCTACACTAAGAAAAAAGGACTTAATTACCAAAGCTAAAATCCTTAAATACTTTAATATAACATAATACCAAGAAATCGTCACCACACAACATTTCGCTCACCAAGTGCTACTCAAAGATATGTCCCTTTACAAGCGCACAAGCCAATCGGCACTTACTCTCTAAATGTAAAAGAGTGAATTTCCCCCTTTTCAGGGAGTTGAATTAAGGGACAAACACGTTTTTGAGTGGAAACACAACTCTGAAAGGAGAGAAAGGTGCCAATATTCTACTCTTTTAGAGTGAGCAATTCACTTCACGCGTCCATTTCAGAGTGAAATTTTTTAACCATCAAAAAGGTGTTGTCCCTCTATTTTCACGCTTTTCACTCATCATCACCCACTCTTTTTTCCACTTCTTTTCCCACTCGGTTTTAACATTTGGAGAGTATAAGTGGAAATAGTCCCCATAAACAGCTCCCCAAACTTCGCTTGGGTCCACGAGGCATGAGATTAAATAGTCATTGCCCAGGGACACAACACTACACTTTGACCATAGTGGGGCTCGAACTTTTGAACGGCTAAACAAAATCACGAGTCCTGCGCTTTTTCACGGACCACACGTCCTAACAAAAATCACGTGCCTTTCCTTTCTAAAAGCTAACCGCCTATGGATTTATAATTGTTTTAAAGATATTACAGTTGGCCTTGTTATCCCAACAGCCACAATTGTCAAAACCTACTCCTCGAACCCTTCACGACCAAAACTCACTAAAGTCAATGACTGGGCTTGAAATGCAGCTAACCTAAGTCCAAAAAGATGCCGATGACGTTCATCGGGTACCACACCATATGGGCATCGAAATCGCTGACGAGCCAGCGACTCCTCGTGGCTTGCCATCCTTGCTCCTGGGAATGGAGGCCCCGGGTTCGAATCCTGCACGTAATGCCATCTTCTTCTTTAGCGTCTCTCGCTTTATAAAAAAATAATTACCCCCCCCTTCCCTTCTCGGGAGAATCGGCTCGAAGAAAAGAACTTGATAGAGTCATACCAAAGATTTAATTTCAAAGATTAATTAAAAAATGATATCACGATCCTTTTCAAGGATTTCCTGTAAAATTATGTTTCATTAGTTTAAGATATTTAAGATTTGGAGTAAAAACACAAAATTAGGCCAAAGTTTTGTTTTGTAGCTGGTGTATAGGGACATGAAAATTTCGACACTAAAACTGCCTGGGTGCACCAATGTTTCCGCCGTATAAACTTTTAGAAAATTCTCCAGGAGTTGCAAATTGGATCCAGAAAAACAACATTGGTAAATTTTAAAATAATAAGAACAAAAACAACCGGTGTGGTTATTTTGTGTACATTGAGTGCAACAAAGTCTTAACTTGGTAGATAACGACTTTGATGCGCTACAACCGGGAAAACTACACGCGCAGATACGGACGGGCCATTTTATTTTGTGTAAAGCGCTTTTTGTAAAAAAAAGTAGTGTAACTAAAAAAAAAAATCCCCCATTTTTTTAACCAATTATAGCTTATTTTTTGGCCAAAAGGCCTACTAATATTTTAAAAAATGTAGTTAGGGACAACCTTCCTTCCACTCAATATTAACGCTAAAAAAGACTCACAGAAGTATTTACCACAGTAAATCAATCAACGAAAATTCAAACCACACTAAACAAAAGTATTGTCAACAGAATAAAAAAGATTTTCTTGACACACAATATTTCAATTTGTACCATCGGTTCTTAACCACCCCATATGACGCATTGATGCCCAAGTTTGATTTTTCAAAACGGATGTTATTCCCAGAATCTCATTTTTGGTCCACACAGCCACTACACTTTTTCTCCTTGACACATTTAGAGTAAAACCCTACAAACCTGTTGCAATCAATTAATCGGCTATGTTGGATTCATTTGTTGCGTTCCTCCTTTGGCTTCACTTCTGGGGTGCAATCGACACGTTATCGATCGCCAGTTCTTTTTTAGTCCGCCATATTTAGGGAACTGGCAATCAAATCAAATGTTGTCACACTCTAGATCTAAAAGAATAAAATCTGTTTGTAAAAACACAACTTTGGCATTCAAATCGTTATATAAGGGTCAGAACCGTATATTACAATTTGAAGCATTTTGTGATTATGAAAATCTTTTTTTCTGTCGTGTTACTTTTGTCTAGTGAGTGTATAAGGCTTAATTTATTGCAGAGTTTATTAGTCTAATTAGGCCTAATTGGGTTAGAAACGACTTTGTTAACACTAACAAGTGAATTTTCCTGTTCATCCAGGTAGATTATACTTTACTTTGTGCACAACACACGGGAACTCATGTGTGTAGTTACGCGACGGACCCCCTTTAATTTAGCTCAAGTCTTCTGAATTGACTTGTCTTAAGGGGGTCAGGTTTTTCTCTACCCTACCCGACCTTCGAAACCCAATTTTCTTGACTCTACCAATATATACTTATGCCTGTCTATATCATATTGTTGCCCATGTTGAAAAGTTTTGAAAAATGGAATTAGTTGAGATTTTGTCTTGTTGCCAAGGTAAACTGATCAGGGCCTGTTATTTTGGCTAAACACGATTTTTGATATGGTTCACTTTAAATGTCATAAGTTCAAATTGACGCCCAGTTCAAAAATCCGGTTCATTGTTTCACAGCCCTTTGCATGCTGATATCTGTCCAATTTCATGTTCATCCGACCTGCCGTTATGAGTTTAACGTTCCCCGTTTCACTAAAAGCCCGATTTTTCACCATTTGCAGAATTTGAGCGAAACGTAATCGAAAAATATTGCAAAAACTATTAATTGTTGGCCCAACCTTTGGAAATAATTGTTCATTCATTTTAAAATATAAATTTTACATTTTTTTTTGAGTGCAATTTTGGTACAAGTAGTGAATGATCTACTGGGTTTGAATATTTAAATCTTTCACTTGGGAATGATAATAAAGAAAATAGCATAAGAAATTCTATATATATTATATATTTATATATATAATAGATATATATATATTATATATATATATATAACTATATATATATATATATATATAGTACTGGGAATAATTATAAGTCGGAGCAATATTTGGTGTATGATCACAGTACTGTAAGGTATTGCAATACCACAACGTTATGGTCTTTTATCAAGTTAAAGACTTGCCTAGGAATATTTTCTTTACGTTTCGACATACAAGCGCGAACCACGAAAGTACGCTATGGCTGCGCAAAGAAGCGTCGCCAATCGCAAGTGGGAGCCGCAGTGTGCGCGGGCGATGCCTGAAAAACGTGGAACAGCCCTAAACCAAAATAAATCTGGGAAATAAGGAAAGAAATCTATTGGGTACAGAACTCTGCTACAGATAAAATATAGTTACAAATTAAACATGTTGAATTTGGCTATTCAGAGGTCCACATGGTTGAAATTCCCAGTTTGAAGATATAACGTTGTTCGCGGTGATCCTGTCTTCGGTTTCTTCCGCCGACGGCTGCGATGGCCCCGCACACTTTGATGGGTCATTGATGTTGGCAACCTTTGACTGTTGAAGTAGCGGGCAACGGGAAATCCCTCGAAATTGCGTCTTATAGAGCGCAGATGCTCGTTTAAATCTGTGTGTGGTCTCTTACTGACAATTATTTGGGGTGTGGTGCGTGCGTGTGTGGTGTGCGTGCGGGCGTGCTTGTGGGTGTGTGGTGTGCATTTTTGTGTGGATGTGTGTGTGTGTGTGTGTGTGTGTTGTGTGTGATTGTGTGCTGTTCTGCGCGTGTTTGTTGTCCAGGTTTTCGCTGCCGCCTGTGACACTATCCGTTGCCTGTTACCCAGTGAGTTACATTTATTCCTCAGTAATGTATCCCCATATCCCAAAAAAAAAAAAGAGAGAAGAGGCAGGGAAGAGCCACCAGACTCGATCCCGTTATACATGTACGTAAGGTTTTCTTTACATTTGTTAATGTCATGGTATAATGACGCGTGACGGTCACGAATCGATGGGTTGTAATAATATTTGTGAATGATGTACAACCGTTTCTATTCACAACGTAGTTGCTTTCATTCATAAACGTCTGGCATAATACGTAATCTCATACGCAATCCTTTCTGAAAACTTACGAATACATTCAAGTACAAATTATCATTAAACTTTCAGCTACATGTAAATAAGTTACATGAAAAATTGAAAAAAATAAAAGTTACCTACCATTTAAAACCGCAATAACCATTTAGTAGTATACTACGAACTGCTGCCAGTTTTGTGTTTGAAGTAAAAATCAACTAAATAGTGTAGATTATCCTGCGTATTTATTTTATTCAGCTTCTGTTCATTTCTATTTATTTTTCGCGTCTTTTCTCGCAAACAAGACCTTTGTTATAACATGGTTCACATATCTGCGCTGCCCTGTGCTTTGACCCCTGGTCCATTCTCCGATAAGTGTTCAAAAAGTCGTTTTGAGTGTCTCACAGTCATGCCACGTTTAAAAAAATTACAAGCTTGTTTTTGAATGTTTATGAATATAAATTAACTTAGGAGTTATGTTTGCAAATGATCCTGACTAGATGTTGTAACCGCATGAGAAAAAAGTAATCAAGCATAAGCAAAGATGCATAATTCTTGCTTTATACGCCATGCTCCCAGCCAAAATCATTTCTTTTAAAATGTTGGTCCCTGCTTGTTTCACAAGAGCGCATATCAACAGACTGCATTGCATTTTTATCAGCCTCTTTAATGTCCTAATTGTTTAAGTTTAAAACATGATAATATTGGATTTAATTAAGTTTCGCAAGATTCTCTGAGAGCAGGTCGCCAATACTGCAGAGACAGATACGTTACGATTATTCGAATGGATACAAATTGCTAAAAAATAACTGAATACCTATGTTCCTATGTGATAAATCGAGAAGATGTCAATGTATATTAACATGTTTTGCATACAAACTGGTTTCAACGTAACGTATTTCCAGCCTAGTAATGAAAAAATCCCTCCTGTTACGTTCAGACCGCGACAGATACGTTCCATACATCCCTCCTGCTACGCCTTGCAAGACGGCGTGATACATAAGTCAATACCCACACCATGCCTTAGTAATGAAGGTAATACCTCTAACGTATATAGACTAAGTCGGTGAAGCAACATACTTTCCATCAAGAACAGCAACGACTAAAAAAAGGCCCGACAGATACGTTACGGCAGATACGTTACGAAAGTGTTAACGTTAGAGGCCATATACTAAAAAGCGGATATATTTTTAAGATACCCACGCATTGTTGTTACTTGTTCTGAGAATATTAAAGTTTTCAATTTTCAATGATTTTCAGGAATTCCTTAATGTTGATATTTCGCGTCATTTTGGAAACCAACTTGAACACTTTACCGGAGAATGGTCCTCCCTATTAACCAATTTCCACAAAATCCCAACCCAAACGTACTCAAAACTGTTTTATTTATCACAGATTTGAAAACCTGTCAGTAAAACAACACTATATTCGGTCGCCCGATCAGGTATGATACAGCATTTTTAAAGTTTGAAAACGTTTAGAATTAGATATATTTCATGAGAACTGGTTTGTTTGTAACACTTTCTAACATTAAATACAAGCTGTTTTTGTTGCTCGACAGGGGTCCTCCTCGGTTTTGTCTGTTAATGTCTTGTTTGTTTTTTTGTTTGTTATTTGTGTTTGTTTGTTTGTACCCTCTATGTGTCCAAGATACACAAAAAGTATTTCTGCATAATTGTTGGGTTTCGATCAGTATTGTGCCAAAGTCCGATAATTTTGAAAAGTTTTCGAAATAAACCCACATTTGTTGCTTAGATCTTGTAGCCCCGCCCTGAGCTAGCATACATTTGTAACACATCTCAAGTACAAAAGTTTGAGTAAGTAAATATGTGGACAGACTGACGGGACCCTGAAACATATTCTTAAGTGCCAAAATGGTGCCTTAAGGGAGGGGGCCAAAACAAGGTTTGTACAGGGGTCAAATTTTTATATTGATCCAATCGTGCTGAAAAGTATACCAGTGTTAACTTGTCCCAACCACAAGGATTCAAGGAAAGGTATAGTTGTACTATCTACACGTAAAGTTTAAGAGTTATAGGCTAAAAAGATAAACACAGCAAACTCAATAAAAGAGGTCAATTTCAGTGTTTTGTACAGAAAGGGTCAAATATGAAATAATTTGGCCCGATTTGGATAAAAAATGGTGCAAACTTTTAGTGGAGCTCATAGGATAAATAATGAAATTTTGAGTGTCTCAAATGCTTGCTTAAGAAAGTAGGGGGGAAACAAGGTCAAGGCCAATTGATGCATGGAACGTTTGACCCTGTCTGTGCCCCTACATCAGTGAACTAAGTATTTTAACGTCAAACTATTCCTTTTTAATCTAGGAACTCCATCATATGTGCACCATTTTTATCTAAAAAAAAACAAGCAACTTTAAAGTTGACCCCTGTACAACCTGAAATGACCCTTTTTTATTGAATGTTTGTGGTGTTTAGCCTATAACTCTAAAGCTTTAGGCTGTAGTTAGTACAACTATACCTTTCCGTAATCCCTTGTGATCGAAATAACATGGAATACTTTTCAACATGATTGATCAATTTAAAATTTTGACCCCTTTACAACCTTGTTTTGTCCCCCTCTCCTTAAGGCACCATTTGCTGGCACTTAATAAATCCGCGTGTTTAGGGTACCTGTCAGTCTGTTAACAATATTTTAATCACTTCAAAGCTTTGTACTTGAGATTTGTTACAATTCGCTAGCTCCGGGGTTATTGCTTCTTTTGTCGTTTAAAAATCCAACTTTCATGAAAATAGCATGCATATACATAGTATAGGCCTATAGTACAGTGAGCACAAAAAGTATCTCGACATGTTTTGTTCGATCAGTATTGTGCCAGAGTCGGAAGCTTTTGTAAGTTTCAAATTTACATTTTGTGTCTTGCTCTTTCATTTAACACCTTTCTTGTAAAAAGCGTGCAAAAAGGCTGCGATAGAGCTCCTTTGAAAGACGGGAAACCTCAAACCAAAAGGTCTAGCCACCAGAAGACAGCTCCCCCGACCAACCCTTCTGCTCTGACCAACAATGGATAATCAATATACAACAGATTTACCAACCATGTCCATCAAACATCATTAAGGGTGGTTGACAAGTTAATCCTAATGTGTGAATGGCGTGCTTTGAGTGGCTTTTCAATTCGCCCATTTCACTTGACCTCTCGCTATAATAAATATTTTTTTTTTAAATTCAAAATGAAAACTATGATTGATAAAAGTGAGTTTTTCTGATCCCATTGAAAATCGAAACTTTACAATTAGGAATTGGAATCTGTACCCATCACTTGAAAAACACATTTCTTTAAAAAAAATAACCAAAAAATCTAGTTTATCAACCTGACAAATAGGTTATTCTCTATGAAAACGTAATTTGTTTCCTGAAAAGTTTATCATTTGATAACTGAAGTTTAAAGATGAGTATGATGACTG
The DNA here is from genome assembly GCA_023653785.1 of Ophioderma brevispina. Lineage (NCBI taxonomy): Eukaryota > Metazoa > Echinodermata > Ophiuroidea > Amphilepidida > Ophiodermatidae > Ophioderma > Ophioderma brevispina. The sequence continues at coordinate 33,286 of JAMKCH010052580.1, forward strand.
TTGAAAACCATGTTTCTCAAAAATATTTCATAAACTCCCCCCCCCCCAGTTTTCGGGGAAGTAAAAACCCAGTTTAAAAAAACAAGTTTACTAAAAGATATATCATTTTAAAGCTTAGCAAAATATGAGTAAATTTCAAAAATCTCAAAAAAGCCATTATACCCTTGTCATTCTTCGTTCAAATGATCACTGACAACTCAGACAAACTCTTGAAGAACAGATAGTGTTTTTAATAGCTTTTTCTCGCTAACTAAGTTTTCAATCAAAAAAAAACAAGTTTTTCACCTAAAATAAATTTTCAGTAGAAAACAAAGCTTCAGTTTAAATAACTACGAATTTCCCGAAAAAAATAATTAAAATTAATTATGACCAAAAATAAGTGTAACGAAGTCTGAGGATTTAGGCCGGCCATACTTGGCAATAATTATATAACCTACTGGTTGCCACTTCGAGACCCCGCACCCATCTAACAGTGGGCTTGCCGGGGGGGGGCAGGGGAAGGGGAATCTTGCTCCCCCCTTGCCCCCCTGAAAATTAGTGATTTCTGCACGAGTGTCAATACATATAAAACCACATATGCCTATCTATTATAACTATACTAACAGATGTTAATGTATGCTAATTGGCGGATTTAGGGGCCGAAATCGGTACCGGACGCATTGTAGATGATAAATACGCACGCACGGGGGAAGGTACAATAAGTTGCCAAACCACCCCCCATCTCTTCAACTTTGGGTCACCATGGCGAGCGTAGTCGAGGCTCGCAAATTTGGCGCCCCTGATGCTTTGCCCCCGAACATGTATGTTCCCCCTCCTGGATGTTTCCCCTCTGGCCGACCCCCCCGCCCCCCCCCCCCCCCCCCCCCCCCCCCGCCGCCCGAAAAAGTCTGGTTATGTACGCCACTGCCACACCGAACCGTGGTCATTCCACCCTCAGACACATAAAACACGCATGTTTTTCTTGACATTTACTGTTTACTTCCTTTTTAACAGGATTGCGCTACTCGAAAACCAAGACTATTACTGGACAATAGCTTGTAACATGATCCAGCCTTTTAATTGAGAGGGAGTCACTCATGCACGCCATAAGAGCTTCGTCCAAACCCTCACTGCTGTTTTTTGTGATACATTATCCTATTTACAATAACGGGATGAAGTTAGTATTCTGCCACCAACACTCCTTCAAACCATGCAGTTTATAATTCCGTTGAGGCTGCCAATTTCATTTGGTGGTGGCACAATATACAAATGATTTTGAATACCCCAATTTTATAGGCCGGTGTGGACATGTGGTGTACAATATACACTAGTACTAGGCCTAAAGGGGATCGGACCACATACCTTTAATTGGAGAATCCACTGATTTAGGGAGTTCGTTCATGCCTGAACTACATCTAAGGTTTGGACACTTTAGTATTTATAGGACCCTCTACATCATTCAGGTATTAGTGGTGTTAAAATAAATTGTGGTTCACTTTTTCACTAGGGGCCATTTAAGTTTACACAGGGGTCAAACTTTGAATTACTCAATCAAATGTCGAAATATATACCAAATTGTCCCGTCTAGTCACAAGGATTCTAAAAATTTATATTTTGGTGCCATCTATGACTTGTGTTGGTTTAGAGAGTTTATTGGGTCAAATGGCTAAAAGTGTCCAAAAGGTCAAACTCAATTTGTACAGGGGTCAACATTTTAAAGTGTAACTCGATTATATTTCAAATGCTTGCAATGTTGCCTAAGGATTGATGACTCCCAAAAAGTATAGTTTTTTTGATTATGTTTAATTTTTTACTTAATCGAAATAAAGGTCAAGAAGTCATGCAAATTCGAGTAGTTGCCCCATGACCTATTTTTGTCACATAGCATTTGGGGAGAGAAAGATAATTAATGCATTGCATATGCTCAAACTATTCCGTATTTTGACATAAACATTACTAGATGAACAATTTGTTACATTTTTTACCAAAATTGGAGGCAACTTCTGATTATGACCACCCTGTACAAATGTAAATGAACCTTTTTTCACTTTTAGCCATTTTTACCCAATAACGCTAAAACCAATGGGGCCCATAGATGGTACAACTATACATTTTTGGAATCCTTACGACTATACGGACAATATGGCATACATTTCAACATGATTGGAGTAATTTAACAGTTTGCCCCCTGTGTAAACTTAAATTGGCCCCTATTGACAAGTGACACCACAATTTAACACCACTAACTACCTTGCATTGATGTAGAGGGTCCATACTAACTACCAAAGGTGTCAAAGCTTAGATGTAGTGGGACATGAACGATGATGTTTGACCTAAGTCCTTGCTCCCGCTCTATTTCTGCACTCATACGCATCCTTTCATGAACAAAATATTAAAATCCATCGCCCCGTTCAGTTAGTCGGCAGGTAACCCAAGTACTGTGGAAGGGTCATTTTACACAGGCTTTCACAAATACAATATGCAAACGACCTTGCTATTGTCCACATTCCCTGCACACCACAGTGGGCCAGATTTCTCGATTTCGGTCAATAATTAATAACATCGCTACCATTGAGAGTTTGGCCATAAAATTCGGTACTGTTTTTTTTTTTTGTGATGCTGAATCCGAATCTGACTGTTTTATTATGCTGTCAGATTAACCGTTTTATCTATACAGGATGTCCCAAAAAGATAAACCAACCACCAAAGCACCCTCATTTTGATACCTTAATTTACATATATGTAAAATATTTTTAACACATTTATAAACTGCAGTTCAATAGCTTTTAAAAACCGAAACAGCTTTCAGATCGGGTGTAAAATGGTTGAACTGAAGCCGTTTAAAGACAATAACCGAAATGATATTATATCGGGCAATACTTGCAGATGCTAAAGGACCACAAACTCGCAAACAAAATCATTAACAGTTTAAAAACAAACATTTCTCTTGATAAAATATTTGATAATTTTATGTCAAATGTCAAAATATCTCTAGATAATGCTATCTAAGTCATAAATAATAATAGTACGCTCTTTCCATAGTTTGGATTTGATATAAATTGAACATATCTGTGCGACATCACTTGCACCTAAACAGAATATAATTGCAACAAAATATTATGTGTAAACGTCTGTATAATCGGGTAATTTTAACCAATCGACATCTGATACTGGAAGGAAGATTTTAAAAATCTTTCTTGCTGCTCTTGAAAAATGAAGTCCATATAGTCTCAGAATGAATGAGAGACTGAAGTTCTGTTCAACTGTTTACCATTCTCTTCCTCCTACATTACCACATCCAATTGAATACATGTACAAAAGTGACACAAACTGGATTTTCCTATCTTGCGGAAAATGGTGCATATTTCCGGATTGTCAAATGCTATCGCGATGAAACCAAAACATGATTCCCAAAACAGACCTTTTTGGAGCACTTTTATTTAGACACCATGTATTTGAAAATATAAAAATAATAATAATAATTATAATAATAATAATGATATGTGGACAATTGTGCCCATTGCGTGCCATGAGCAGATTTTGTTGTATCATTCACCTTACATATAGGGTTGAACTTTAGTGGTGGTTAGAAGGTGGGCAATTATAGGCAAAAAAGTACTAGTCATTTTATAACCGAAGTGCGAATAAGTGATCAAATTTGACTCTTGACTATATATGACAGCGTTCAAGCTTTGACTTGCGTTTAGCGGACACGGGTGTGAAAACAATATTTAGGGTTGAAAACAGTACAAATCTTTATTATTTAATGTTTTCTAGGGTAAAATGTTCATATATTTTCAGATTTGGTCACTTAAAACCCCATAGATTTCACCGTTTTGGAAAAATTCAGTTTTTTTTGGCCAATTCCACATCACAGCCAAAAATGGCCGTTTTCGTTCCCACGGGCGACAACAATTTGTGACTTGCTAATTTCCTGTGGGTGTATGAACATGAAACTACCTAGTAGTGACTAATTCTTTATTCTCATCATGTTAGAGGGGTACATTTGTAATATTTCAAATCATTAAAAGGAATAAACCCCTTTCTTTTTTTGTCACAGGGTTTAGAAAGTCGGCGGTAAGGGTGACAATTGATTTGGGAAAAATGCAATTTTCTCCCTTTTGTGATTGAAAGCCATAACTCCCTCAAATGGTACAAATCTTGGTGATGCTCTGTTTTTTTGTTCAGTTTTTCAATAGCTAAATAGTGATATAAACTAAAACTTGACTAAGTTGAAAGTACTGAAAAAAATACGTAGTAATATGTTTTAACCCCTACCCTAAATTCGAGGGTGTGAAAAAATAAGGCCTTCGCAAAAAAAATAAGTCTCTTCAAACTGTGAGTTTTATGCTAAACACTATAAACTTCTATAGCCCAAGAACCCTCCCTCTAGAGCACGTTTATATTTGTTTAGCCCTGAGAGACCCAGTTTTGAAGACTTTTTTTTTTTTTTTTGCGGCCGATTGTTGTGGCTATGGGGGAAAAATTTTCAAAGTTAATAAATTATGCATTTTTTATTTCGATTCAGTTCTGCATCAAAATTTCACTCTTAGAAAATGGTATTTTTTTAAGTAGGATACTTTCCCTTTAAGTTCCACCATTCTGTCCACCAAACGTCAGTCCAAATCTTGAACGCTGTCAATGCACTTCCATTCCAGAAAGAGATACTGAAATAGTTGTTGTCAGAGACATGTTTTTGTATGATAAGAGGGCAATTATGCTTCTAAAAAGACAAGAGGAGTTCCACCCCAGCGTCATCTATGAAGGCCTTGATTGAAATCTGCCCAATTTTTATTACGTACGCCTTTTTTGGGAAAAAAGTACCTGAAGATTTACTTTATGTGTTTCAGTCTGTGTTTGTGGTACCCCTGGATTCCATAGAGTCAAAGCAATTTTCAGATTTACTAATGTCTGGATGTTTACTGGGTATTGGAAACATAAATTTACATTGTGAAGGGTTCGATTTTGAATTATTGACACCCCCGGCCCACTGTGCACACACACGCTGGGTTAAAATCTATGAACTTAAGCCCATGTATGGCATAATTAAAATTCAATCCGTCCCGATGATGCCAGAAAATGTAAGGCTATACATTTTCCGAGGGCTTTCGCTTCTAAAACAGATAGAGTAGTACGTATCACAGACGTTTTGTACCCACACATTTCAATTAATGATTTCTGATGCTTTAAATTTGTTGATATTTCTACACACACTGGCCAAAGTATTGCACACATACAGAAAAGCAATTTATAATTCAAAATGCTTTAAATTTAACCAAGAGTCCTGACTACAACATTTCGTAATTGTTTTTTTTTTTTTTTTTTTGTTGTCAAAGTTTGTAAGTTTCAATCAGATGCTGTTTTCGAGAATCAAGTAGTGCGACAAAAGTATAATTTTTGTTTGCCGTGATCCCTAGATATAGCGGGTTAAAGGAGCTAGCTAGGTGCTACCTTGCCGATTGTACTCTAGAAGGAATACCGCCACAGACGTCCACAAAGGCTGGCAAAATAGTCGCTAAAATGAATTTTACGGGTGTATCAGGGTCGACTCTAAATATTTAGGGCAAAATCGGGGTTGTTGTATGGACCGGAAAAGAGATAATGTCAATAACAGATTTGAGCACATTCATCACCGTTTGGACTGTAAAAATTTAATGGCCAGAAAGGGGTCACGTGATAACTTGAAAACAACCTTTTTAATCGCACCGTTGACATTGTGTGTTTGTAATTGCATGTGAAACCGGTAATTAGACTTTATTTTGCGTATACCACGTGATTTATCATTCAAATTGCATTTCGGTTGTCTCCGAAATTTCTTAAAAATTTTTCGCAGATCATCATTGTCTTTCATTGTCTTTAATCCCTCTTTTCCGGTCCATACACCCTATGATTTCCTCCCCATAAACATTTAAATAAACCCAAATCAACCAGTACAATTCATTAAACGGCTGTTTTGACGCCATTTCTTTGTTTTCTGTGTCTGTATTCTTCTGGAGTGCAATCGGCAAGTTATCGTTGGCTTTCCCTTTATCACCCCGCAATATTCGGTCGGGGAACATTAAACAAATGACACGTTTTTTACCCTCATAGATTCTGGGGAATACTCTGCATGAAACACAACTTTGGAAATTAATATATATTGTGTGGTCCAAGAATCCTGATGTATTTGAAATCAATTGGTATTAATGAATTTCGTTTTTAAGCATGTTGTCAATACAAAGGTAGGTATGAGACGATCGCATCGTACCTGGAGGAGGGAAATTATAAACATACTAACAATATTATATTTCAAAGTGGGGAAAGAAACACGCATCGCACACTAGAACACTGTGGGACAATTATTAAACAGGACCATCACAAACATGCGTGAACACCCTGAAAAATCCGGGACCTCCACGCCTGGGCAGGGAATAGACCCGCGGCCCTTCGGCACACAGGCGAACTCTAAACCACTAAGCTACACAGGCCCGCCCTGATAAACGGGGCTGTTAACATACCTAACTAGTAATGGCTGAGCGAATCCGTGTATACAGTACAGACTAACCACACTGACAAGACACTCCAGATCCGGCGAGATCATTCTGATGTTACCCGCCCAGTCTAATATACAATTAACAAAGTAGGGGGTAATAAGACTATCGCATCGGACACTGGAGGGGGGGGGGTATATAGCTATAATAACGAGACAATCTAGTACACGAGATCATTACGGATGCTTACCCGCATTTCTTAACATATATTTCCCAAATTGTAGAAAGAAACTCGCATCGCACACCAGACATTGGTACCAATTATTTAAAATGGACATACACACATTGTGAACACCCTGGAAATTCCTGGACCTCCACGCCTGGGCAGGGAATAGAACCCCGGACCTTTCGCACACAAGGCGAACGCTCTAACCACTAAGCTTCCACCTAAGCTTTCAATACTTTTGGCCAGGTTGTGGTATAACTTCAGAGAGCACGCTTTTTCAAAACTTAAAATTCCATCGCTTTTAATAATTCGTTGTTTTTAACCTCAAACACCTTTCAAACGTCATATTAGACAACTTAGAGAGTATTGACATTCCGGCAACAATAGTACGTTATTTTATAATGAACTCAGGTTTTTGACTCATCAGGACATTTTCCAGAGCGTTTTCGACCAGTTATCGATCGTGTAAACATGACCGTCCCATAGATTTTGTTGCCTCTCGTGTACAAGACAATATGACAGGTGGGGAGGAGTAGTATAGAATGAACTACCTCACGCATGTTGGCGTTACCTCCTGATTGACTGCGTAATAGATAATTAGTGCGCGGCCCTAGAAATCTCCCCGTTGTTCACCAACTCGGATTAACAGTAAAACAATATTGCATTAGAAACAACTATTTATGATTTTCCTTTTAAAGATTTTACATATTCCATGCAATTAACAATAAATAAGAATTCCAGTTAACCCTTTTGTGCTTGATTAGTACATGGCATTGTGTAAATTAGGGAGCTTTTTGTCATTTTTACAATCCTAAATAACAAATTTGTAGTGGTGCCATTTTTCTGATCTTCTTAAGGCAGCCATCTTGGAATTTCAAAATGGCGGCCATTTTTTACATATTTTGACACATCTTGGTACCTAAACCCAAAAAAGATGATTTATTTTTCAGTGAATTCTTTAATATTTGTAGCTCAATGAAATATTTCAGGCTCATGTAGTTACTTATGACAATTCCAAAAAGGTGGCTATAATTCCAATATGGCGGTCATTTCAAAACTACGTGTACTTTGGTGTTTTTTTTTGCTGCGGTCAATTAAACATATTTTTTGTCATCCTTACCCACCCACCATAAAAAGACCCAACCTGTACCTTTTGGCTACATGCCATGTCCTTTGGCATATTGAATTTCAAAATTATTTATTCAGCAATGGTCATTTCTTTTCAATTTCTTGACAACTAAATGCTAAAGGGCTTTGATGATTCTGAAGGCAAGTTTTTTTTCACAGCGACACTTCAGTGCACCTGTACATTTATTATCATAATGATCTCATATTACATGCAAATAACAATTACATAACTGGTCTGCCTACAATTATAAGAGGATGAACCAATAGTGACAAGGAACAATTTGATGTTACAACATATCTATTTTAATAATTAAACTTGGGTAATGATAAAGTGGCTCATTATTATCCCAAACAACAATCATTTTTTAAAACCAGACTTGTGTTTTTTCTAATGTACATGAAGCCATACATTCTATTTAAAATTATTTAAATAATTATATCAAGAGGCTAAACATTTAACCTTGCTCTAATAGCATCAGAGACTGGGAAATATTCCAAATGGATAGAAGGATACGTACTCAAAAATCCCACACATTTCCAACTTTTCTTACAACTTCACCTCACATGACCCTCGACCTCAGCACGTGACCTTTGACCTCATCAACAAATGATGGATCCCATGTTGCGCCCATGATTTAAGTTTAGTCCCAATTGAACTTCAACTTTTCAAGAGGTCAATTTTATATTTCCAGCTTATCTTACGACTTTACCTCACACGACCTTTGACCTCAGCACGTGACCTTTGAACCTCATCAACAAATGAGGGATCCCATGTTGCACCCATATCTCAAGTTTGGTCCCAATTGAACTCCAACTTTTCAAAAAACAATTTTACATCTTCAGCAAAGCTTACAACCCGACCTCACATCCCGACCTCACATGACCCACGACCTCGGCATGCGACCTCCGACCCCACCAACAAGTGAGGGATCCCACGTTGCATCTATGACCCAAACCTGGCTCCAACCGAACATCAACTTTTCAAATGAGGTCAGTTTCACATTGTCAGCCCATTTTACAACTTGACCTCTGACCTTAGCATGTGCCCTTTGATCTCATCAACAAAAAGGGGATGCCATACTGCACCCGCGACCTAAGTTCGGTTTAAAAGCGGACAAAGCGGTCCCCGCGTGTCCTTCTGCCTCAAGGCAGGCGACCCAGAAAAATAATATTGGTTTAGTTTAGGGTTGACATTTCTTTGGGTCTTTAATAGGGGGGCTGCGTGACTCATTATGGCTAGAATTAGTCACATGGCACAAAACACGTGACATTTGCAGTACGATGGTATTTTGCACTGTATGTCGGGAACGCATAACAATGTAATGTATGGTTGCCAGTTCCTGAGTTTCTTTTATAACTATATTGACCCGAATCCGTGCTTACATAACATGTCAATACTTTACTTACAAAGAGTCATCTACTATTGAAAAGAACTGCCAACCTGGCTTTGAAAGAGGACACAAGAGTTTGCTTGCATTATGTAACTATCGGGAGGCCCGCGCTTCGCGCGGTCTCCCGCTAGCTCAGTAAACGGGAGTGATCACTGAAACAGGACCGTGTGGCAGGGGATATAGTCCTCCGGGCTCACAGTCCGGGACAATGGTGAACAATAGGGCAATCGATTCAGTCGACTCTTCACGCAACATTAGTTTCACGCTTTATTCCGTGTCATCTATGGAGCCCGGACTATGATACATGCCAGACTATGATTACTTTCACACCGGTCACTGAAAAAGAAGCGATCACCGGGGCGATCACTGATGAAGAGGTGACACAGTGGCCACACTACCGCAACCACACCAGGCTATGATTAACGACAATTTTGGCATATTGGTCTCCTGTTCTAGCTTGACTCCTCTAGTATATCGGTCATGTTTGGCTATTGTGTATTTGCCTGCCAATGAGTCCACTTTGATTGGACTTCTTGGAAACATATTTGCCCAACCGTATGAAGTACCTCACGCAGAATTTGTGACCAACATCAGATACAGTCTTACAATTTTTTGTGTTTGTCAAAAAAAACACCACAACCCAAACATCCTCTTGATTCGTGGGACAAAACTTTAAGCTAATGGAATTTCCCTTGCCGGCCGCCATCCGAATAATTTTATTTGGTGGAGGTTATTTATATTTTGACAAGTTGCACACTATAATCAAGTAGGATCAAAAATTGATTGACATGAGGGGCACGAGATGCACCATATTGCTGGTAACTACCATGTGGGGGGGTCCATCTTGGAGGTGACGGTTATGTAAGGCTGTTAACTATTTCACGCTGATCAATTCTGTATAATGTGATACTAACACAGTAGTCAGTATTGGCCTTCGAGATTGCTTTCCATATTTGTGTAGGTCATTTGGGATGCCATCGTAAAAACGAACACAAAGGCTATGTCTTCTTTGACTCATTTAAATGCATTTCACGCTCATGAAATAAATTATTTGGAAATTTTTATAAACATTACAATAAAGACAAATTGACAAATTCATCTTTGAGCGAGTCTACTCCGTCTGCCGCACGCAAAGAGTTAAGACCCCAATTTTCAGCACCGCGGTCCACCAAAGACCCCATGTATTTTGAAAATGTCACCCCAGACCCCATGTATTTTGAAAATGTCACCCTAAACCCCATGCATGTATTTTGAAAATTCTCACAAAGACCACATTTTTGGAAGTTTTACCCACTTTCACCTAAAGACCCCTTTTGGGAGAAATTTTGAAAATTTTCACCCAAGACCTCTATTTGTTTGAGTCCTCTGTCACCGATGCCGCCCGTGTTTGGAAGCGCCAGCCTTACACCCATTTCCAATTTCATTATGTGATCCCGTCCCCTGGTATTACGCTACGTCGCGTAAATATTCCCTATAGGAATGGTGTTCAACACACTACTGAACGATAAACCCGGTAACAGTGCCGTTTACACTTTACCATCGTGTAACAACCGATTCAACTTGGCAACAGGTAAGTTGAAATCGGCAGCGCATTTTGCTTACACCACGTGAATTACACATTCAAATGATGCAATACAAAATTTAAATGCCATTAAAACCTAAAGGTGTCCACCTTAACACAAAACTGTCATCTCTTACAGACCAATTTCCTACATCAAATGGTGACATAAGTTCGTGGACACCCTCTAGAATTTTTGTAAAATATGGTTAAAGTTGCAGCAAATTTCGCCTTTTTGCATTGGCGATGATCAAACTCGTGAGTGATTACGGGTAGTCTGGCAGTCGACATTAACAACGAAGCATTTTGATTAGTCTCCGCTATGAGTCACGCAGGCGGCGTAGGTCTTAATTAAAATGCCAAACCCGTCGCTGCAATGCCCAACTCACCATCCACAATGCTGGCTCTGACAATGCATTTTTTTCCAGAAATAAGACCATTTGGGTTCATCGTGGGATAGAGTACTCCCATTCAGGGCTAAAACATCAAAGGGACCAAGAGGACAATTTTAAAACATGAAACTTTCGAAACCCACAGTTGGATCTACTATGGAGCGCCCCCAGGAAGCCACGAATGGCTAAAAAATATGCTTCTGCAATCTGACATTTTGAATGGCTTCTATGCAATAAGAATGGCGGCCTTCTCTTGCGGTATGAGGCAGCACTAATTGTTGAATTTGGTGGGAGCCATCTTTCACTTTGATTGGTTGGGGTTGAGAGTGGATGACAGGTATGGCACTCATTGAGAAGGTGACTCCTCTGTAATGGAGAGCATATGCAGACTGAAGATGGTCGCAGCCCCCATCGTGCATATTGCTGTTGAAACGACCGACTCCTGTGCGAATCCTGTTCAGGTGACCCATTCCTTGCGTGGAAGATTGGTACCAGGTGGGATTTCTGTCATATGTGTGATAGTGAATTGGTCTGGTCTTGGAGTATCCAGCCAGGCAGTATTCCATGTCTGTAAGATGTTGAATGGGGAGCTGGAGAGTTTAGCAGCGTGTCGACAGAAAGGTCGACGAGAGTGCAGTCTGTCTGCCGAGCTGGTGTGATTCTTTGACGTTATTATGCAGCAGGTGCTTGTTATCCCACAGAGCCTTGTTCACCAGTTTTGTGTGTGATGTTCTCACCGAAGCACTGCAGATGGAGTAGGACGAAGGCAGCCAGTAATGGTTCTCATAGTCTCGTTGAGTACTGTGTCCAGCTTTTTGTGTGCGAGCTATTGCACCATACTGGGGCGGCATATTCAGCAGGGCTGTAGACAAGAACCAGGGCGGTGGTGGGTAGAGTGGATGGACTAGCACCCCATGAAGATCCAGCAAGGCGACACAGGAGGTTATTCCTCGAAGACACCTTTGCACATACTGACTCGAGATGCTGCCGATAAGTAAGCTGCCGATCGAGCTTCACTCTCAGATAAGTTGGTGTAGGATTGTATGGCAGAGGCGCTCCATTGAGGTTGATTTGGAGCTGGTGATGAGCCTCTTTGGTGTTAAGATGAAAGGCAGTAGCAGCGGTCTTAGCTTCACTCACCTTGAGTCTCCAGGTCTTGGAGACATGTTGCAAGTAGGGCCATATCTGCAGTAAGTGTACTTTCTACTTCAGTCCAGCTTCTGCCCGAGTGAAGAAGGGCAGGATCGTCGACGTAGCCATATTGTCTAGATGTTGTTTGAGGTAAGTCGCTGATATACAATACTGCTCGTTGTGGTACTCCGTTCCTCAGACGACGCAGTCGACTACTCTACCCAATTGACAGAGGGCACATGTGGTGCAGTGGATCAGCGCTCGCCTCATAAGCATAAGGTTGTGGGTTCGAGCCACGCTGTCACCAATGTGTTGTGCACTTGGGCAAGGCACTTTACCTCGCTTGCCTCTCTCCACCCATGAGTGTAAATGGGTACCGGCATATGCTGGGAATGCAAAACAGACTCGCTGTGCGGGAGGAGTGGCGAACCCCCCACAGCAACATTATATGAGGGAGTCTGGCCCAAACGCCAATGACAGAGAGATGGGCACTCCACCTGCGGGCGCACCATTTGCATAGACATTGGTGACGTGGACATCTACAATTTGGGTCGTTGCCCGTTCCAGGGTGGAATCTGCAGGTGAGGTTGCAAAGTGTTTTCATTTCTAACAAAGATAGCAATCCCATGGGTAGCACTCGGGGGTGTGTGCAGCTAGAGTTAGCCGCAAATTTGCAGGATGGAACTGTCAGTTGCGTGTGTCTCTTGGAGGGGAATCGCAGTGACTCTGTGCGTTTTTGTAAGACGTTCAATGATGTTGATCTTTTAGGCCATGAGGCCAAAACGAAAAAGATGCTCAGATAAGGACCAAGGTGGCGCACCCCTGGGAAGTACATAATTCTTCCAAAATAATTTTCCTAAAATTATAGAAATCAGTTCTTCGTGTGTTCTCACTTCTACTATGTGCACATTCTCGAGAAAACGAATTAAATGTCATCTCAATTTATGCGCTGAATATCAGTGACTACGGGATGTACACCATGATTCATTGACTCCAGTAAATAATGGGGGCTATTGATAAGTAAATCCGCTCGGTATGTAGAAGACCAAACACTAACATTGTTATTATCCATGCAACTCTCGCAAAAAAGATTGGCAGGGTGTTATACCACTACACCCGATTTAGATTAAGCTGTTTTTTCAGGACGTGGAACACGAATTATCTGTCCTCTTTCACCGACTAAATAAAGTTGAGGTGCTACTGTGTTTCAAATCCTTTGACCCGATTATTTCTCTTTATTCGTAAAGTGGGGCGGTGGGATGGTCAATGAAACAGTTCCCGTAGGATTTTTGTTGCTAAAGTTATTTTCTTGCTGTTTTATTCTTAGGGACCAGACCAGTCAGAAAATGATGGAGGTGGACTCTGCTTCCCCTTCCTCAAGGGGGGAAATGTTACTACAGGGAAAAATTTAAAAATCGAGTCAGTCAAATTGTGTTTTATGTTTACTTAACAGGTTCGTCTCTTGTAAGGATTAGAAAAGGATATATGCTAGGTTTCCGGACCTTTAGTTAAAGCGCTATAGCCCCATAATTGTTCAAGGTCATCCGGGGTTAAAATTACCCAATGCTCAGAAACATTTGTCTTGAAAACTGGACAGTGATCAGTTGTTTGTATTGTCTCACAGGATACAAAATGGATTTTGAATGGTGTGATGTGATTTGGTGGGCTAATTACATAGCAAAATGATGCAAGTGTCTACGTGGTCTATGGGGTTACAGCAACTTCCCTGGATGTCGAATGGTGATATCAAAAGATCAATTAAAATGATTCTGATTCCAGATTGACACACAGGAATCACTTGACACCACTTTCAACCAACATCGGAGCATTTTTCCCTCCAGGGTGACCTGACCATTATAGGCTATACAGCTTTAACCTAAAGGTTGGAAACTAGACAAATATAAATACTTTTTCTAACCTTATGGACGAGACCGAACGGCTTAGTTTAGATGTACATTAACAACACAAATTTGATCGATTATTTTTTAATTTTCCCTCTGTCCTAACATTTGCCCCTGAAGAGGGGACATCAGTAGGGGCAAATTGGCACCCCAGTCATTTTTGGCAGTTAGGTCCTTCTGAAACCCAAACAGCACAATCAATTTTAGCATGAAAAATGAAATCTCGGAAAATACACACCACCCAACTATACGGGAAACGAAGGTGAACACAAGCTCATGCGAAAAAAAAAATGTGAGAAAACTGGTGACATCCTAACATCTTTTTGCAGAAACCAAACCCGTGTAATTGCCGCGTAACCCCATTTCTATTTTCAATTTACTTGTTTCAAGCAGAAATCGAAAAATCATTCACATATATGAAATGCAGGTGAAACGGTACAGAACAAACTTTTTCATGAATAGAAAAGAGGTCCAATAGTAATATGATTAAGTTTTGGGTGTTGGTTCTGCACTAGGATGTGTTAGGTAATAGCTTGCCAATCAAACTTCTTTCAGGATTTTTGCCATCTTTCGTTTCCTTTTTGAAATAATGATGAAATATACATACAGTTATTACACTCCAGAAGTTTGGTTTTTTTTCTTCGTGAATGAGGCGTGTAGCTAAATCTAAACCGGACGACCAACATAACAGTGACTGGGACAAGATGTTCGTTGACACTAACAGGCTCATTGGATTTTAGATGGATCGATAAAGAGATCGAGTGAGTAGGCCACTCGTTGATTGGGGCCAAGCAGTAGTTATTGGATCGCTTCACTAAGTTTTAACTACATTTCACTGCTTTTTTGAGACAATGGTGTTTTTAATTAAATTGCAAGAAAGGGGGGGGGGACCAAGGGGAATATACAACAGGTATGGTGAGACTTTGGACGTGTAATTTAAGTGTCGAGTGAAACAGATTGGTTGAATTTTATTACCGATAATTACAAGTTGCAGTAGTAGAGAAATACTCGTCAATTTGGCTCTACTACATCTCAAGTTAAAACTTAGGAATTAAATAGAAAACTTCACAATGAAGGCCTTTCCAAAGAGTGCGTGTGGCAATACAAATGAACTAAGGAATCGTAGTGTATAAGTTTCGCGACTCGTGTCATAAATTGAGCATAAGCAGTGGACGTAACCAGACTTTTGCCAAATGGGGGGGCAAGAAGGGGTGCCAAAGGGCATTTTTGAGGGGGCTAATTTGGATCCTTTCAAATAGACACTGTACAAAAGGTCGGTTCATTTGCGGGGGGCTGGCGGGGGGGCAAGGGTTCAGTTTGGGTTCTCCCCCCCCCTGCCCCCCGCATGGTTACGCCACTGCGCCAATAAGACGTTAAGTAGCTACGTGTAGGCGGTTTTGTTGTATAAAGTTTCAGCCAGTAGAAGCACATGGGCCACAACACACGCACGATTTTTCTGAAACTGATAGATGGCGCTATAACAATTATCAGGCGGTACTTCAGTCAGCGGTGGTGGAAGACTGCTCCAGATACAAACTCCTTTTGTAAGTCAATGCTCTGCAACCAACCAAGGGAAAGGCCAACGCACTTCATTGATAGTGGAAAGTGAAAGCCCATTAAGCCCTTATGAAAGGGTAGAAAGATGGCGTAGCATGAATTATGGTCATGATGATGCAAAACAAATCATACTCTAGAGGCACGAGACTAGAATTGCTGCAGTGCTCAATACACAAATCGGTTAGAAGCCATGCATCCAGCCGTGAATCCAGCCGTGCATCAAGTAGCTATTCAGAAAGAGCAAAGGGTGTGAACCAAAGAAATCGAACTGACTGCAAAGGCCACAGTCTTGAAAAAAGGCATGAATGGAGAAAAGAAAGACGAGCAGTGCAGAGAAAATTAGACGATGAAGCATGCAAACAAGAGCAGATGAAAATACAAGTAGAATTAGAAGCAGCAAAAGCTATTACCAGAATATATGGAGATACAAGTGACTCAGAAAGAGAAGTGGATAGTGACAGAATCGCTGAAGCAATCATAAAGGCGGAGAAATGTCGACAAGGCATCGTGCACAGAGCAAGTGAAATATCAGGGCAATTCGAGCATGCAGAGCATGGCAACAAAGACTATGCCAGGACAACAACGGCAACATTCACAGCATGATGAAAATGTTGGTGGATAGAGCTAGGTCTGGGCAGGCAAATGAAATGGCGACAAAGACTACGCCAAGGACAAAAATGAAACATTCACACACATGATGATGACATGGTGATAGAGCAGTCTGGACATGCAAATGAACTGGTGACAAAGACGCGCCAGGACAAAAATGGCCAACATTCCAGCATGATGAAATGTTGATAGAGCAGTCTTGGCATGCAATGAAAGGCCACGGGACAAAGACTAAGCCAGGACAAAAATGGCAACATTCACCAACTGATGATTGAAATGTTGATAGAGCAGTATGGACATGCAAATGAAATAGTGACAAAGACTACGCCAGGAAAAAAAATGGCGTCAACATTCACCGCATGTTTTTAATGAAAGGTTGATAGAGCAGCCTCTGCGACAAATGCAAATGAAATGGCGACAAAGACTACGCCAGGACAAAAATGGCCAACATTACAAAATTGATGATGAATGTTGATAGAGCCAGTCGGCGACATGCAAATGAAATGGTGACAAAGACTACGCCAGGACAAAAATGGCAACAATCACAGCATGATGAAATGTGATAGAGCGGATGGGACATGCAAATGAAATGGTGGACAACAACTACTCCAGGAGACAACAACGGCAACATTCACAACATGATGATGGAATGGTTGATTAGAGCAGTAGGGACATGAAAATGAACTGGTGACAAAGGACTACGACAGGACAAACATGGCCAACATTCACAGCATGATGAAATGTTGATAGAGGCATCTGGAATGAAATGAAATGTGGGGACCAAGACTACGCCAGGACAAAATGCAACATTCCCGGCATGAGGAAATGTGATAGAGCAGTCTGGGCATGCCAAATGAAATGGAGACAAAGACTACGCCAGGCACAAAATGGCCAACATTCACGGCATGATGAAAGTTGATAGAGCAGTCTGGGCATGCAAAGGAAATGGCGACAAAGACTACGCCAGGACAGAAATGGCAACATTCACGGCATGATATGGAACATGTGGATAGAGACAGTCTGGGACATTCGCAAATGAAATGGCGCCACGACTACGCCAGGACAAAAATGGCAACATTCACAGCATGAGAAATGTTGATAGAGCAGTTGGACATGAATGAAATGGACAAAGCAAAGATTACGGCCAGGACCCCAAAAAATGGAAACATTCACAACATGATTGAAATGGTGATAGAGCAGTCTGGGCATTACAAATGAAATGGGTGACCAGACTACGCCCCGGACAAAAATGGCAACCTTCACACATGATGCTGAAATGGTGATAGAGCGTCTGGGCTGCAAATGAAATGGTGACAAAGACTACGCCAGACCCACAAAATGGCAACATTACAAATGATGAGAAATGTTGATTTTAGAGCAGTCGGACATGCAAAATGAAACGGTGACAAAGACTACTCCAGGAAAACAACGGCAACATTCACAAGTATAATGAAAGTTTGATAAAGATAGTCTGGGAGGTTGTAGGTGTAATGGCGCCAAAGGTGGCACTAGCTGAACAACAGCAACATACAGTGCATGGTGAAATGTCAATAGGACATCAGGTGTGACAGATGGCATGGGCCAGCCATGAAAATATAAGGCAAACAACCGACTGGGGGGGTTGATGTGAGTTACCAGACAATAGAGGCAGCAAACACATTGACACAGCTTAAAATGTCAGAAAAATGTCAGGGCAAAACAGTTTGCTCCACAAGCATGCTGAAATATACGCAGGGCAATTTCATTGCAAATGAAAATGGCGGAAACATGACGCTGGCGATTTTTGGACAGCGCCAACATTCACGCATGGCCGAAAATAACAGCAGGGCAGTCTGGTCTTGCAATTGGAATGGCGTCAAATGCAAAATTTGAACGTCAACAATCTCAGTCCGGGTACCAGAGCAGTGATGTAAATAATCAGACAATATGGGTTTAGTTGAACAGCAAAGACATGGATCGGTTGTTGTTGGAACAACCGTAATCACTAACCTACCTCAGCGTGGTATCAAGCCTTTGATGAGACCCTTTGGAATTACCACACCTTTCTTTAGGCTTTCAAATATGGGGTAGAGAATAAAATTCAGAGTAGGTCAGACAGACTAGACCTCTTGGAAGAATGCACAATTGGAGAACCAAACAAATTGGTACGACGTTGTATTAGTATGCATGATCCCGAGAAAGGCTACGTGGAAGCCAAGCGGCTGTTAGCTGCCAAATTTGGCAACAAGTACAAACTAGCTGCAGCATTCAGACAAAAAATAGAGACATGGCCGGATATCAAGAATGAAGACCATAAAGCACTGAACAGTCTGTCAGTATTCTTAATTGAATGCCGCAATACAATGTCAGAAATAGGCGTTATCAGTGAAATCGATCATGCAACCTGTGTAAGAAAGCTGATGTCAAAACTTCCATTTCATCTGAAAAGCAAATGGCGTACACTTGTAGACAAAATTGAAGAAACAGAAGGAAGAGTGGCTGGGTTTTCTGACTTTGTCAAATTTGTTGAAAAACAAGCACGGATTACTGGCAATCCCGTGTATGGCCAGATCACCACAGATGCCAAGAGTAAAGCAAGTCAACAAAGGTCACAAAATAGGAGAGGTGTGGGCAGTTTTGCTGCAGTCGTGGATGATCCTTCAATAAAGAATGGTAAAGACAGTAAGGTTGATAAATGCCTATATTGTGACAAAACATCACACAAGTTGGAAGATTGCAGAAATCTACAAGGAAAGCAGCCAGAAGAGAGAATCAAGTTCTTGCGTATGAAAGGACTCTGCTTTGGGTGCCTCAAGAAGGGATCTCACCTAAGGAAAGACTGTACAAGGAAGCTTAAGTGCAAATCGTGTAAACGTGAGCACCCAACAGTGCTACATAGAGGAGAGGACAGGGAAGGAAAACCAGAAAAGGAAAGTAATAGAGAATCATGTAAGGAGAATCAGAATGGTGAGAAAAGGCAAGTAGCAGCAAAGGTAGCCTGTCGTCTCACGGGAGCCGGAGAAATAACAACCCAGACAGTATTACCAGTTAGAATACGCTCAAGAGAGACTGGAGAAACTGTACAAGTAAACGCAATGCTTGATGATGGTAGCAACGCAACATTTTGCACTGAAAAATTAAGGAATCAATTGAGACAGAAAGGCATGAGAACCAAATTGCATATCAATACCATATCAGGGGTTGAAGTTGTTGATACATACAAATTGAAAGGATTAGAGATAACCGACATTAATAGAGAGTGTGCACGTGCCATTGACCTCCCAGAAGTTTTCACACGTGTATCAATTCCTGCCAATGCAGACAACTATCCAACCATGGAAGATTTGAAATCATGGCCACATCTTCGAGAAGTAGTTCTTCCAGATATTGAAGGAGAAGTAGACCTACTAATTGGTAATAATATACCAAAGGCATTAGAGCCATGGAGGATAATCCACAGTGTGATAATGATGGACCCTTTGAGTACCAAAACACTTTTGGGCTGGACAGTCCATGGTCTTACTAAACCAGCAGTACGTGATGACAGGGTTTCAGTGAACAGAATCATGGTTGTAGAAGAGTTGGATAGGCATCTGGAACAGCTGTACAATACTGATTTTGTCGAGCGTATCATTGAAGATACCCCACAAAGATCTATAGAAGATCAGCAGTTTCTGGACAAGGTGGAAAGGAGCTTGAGGTGTGATGAAGACAAGCACTATGAAATAGGACTGCCGCTCCGGAATGAAGATGTACGGTTTCCCAACAACCGTTTACTAGCAGAACAAAGGCTAGCTCACCTAAAGAGAAAGCTTATGAGAAATAGTGAATTCCAGAAAGAATACAAGGCTTCTATGGAAGGTACGCTGCAGATGGGCTATGCTGAGCCAGTACCAGATGATGATACAGATCGCAGTGACGGGAGAGTGTGGTTTATTCCACATCATGGAGTATACCACCCACAGAAGAAAAAATTAAGAATCGTTTATGATTGTGCTGCAGTGTATAGAGGAGCTAGCCTCAATAGAGAGCTTCTACAAGGACCAGATTTGACCAGTTCCTTAGTAGGTGTCATTCTACGGTTCAGACAAGCTCCAATTGCTGTCATGTCAGACATCCAAGCTATGTACCATCAGGTTAGAGTCCCAAAGGAAGACAGAGACCTGCTAAGATTGCTCTGGTGGCCTGAAGGAGACTTCAGCAAGCCTATGAAGGAGTACCGGTTGAAGGTGCATCCTTTTGGTGCCTGCTCATCGCCATCGTGTGCAAATTTTGCACTTAGACAGACAGCCACAGACAATGGAGACAAGTTTGACGAGACAATAGTGAAGACGTTATACAACAACTTCTATGTGGATGACTGTCTCACCTCAGTGGACGCAGAAGATCAAGCTGTTCATCTCGCCAAGGGTCTTCAGGATCTGTGTAGCAGTGGTGGTTTCAGACTTACCAAATGGATTTCAAATAGTCGCAAAGTTATACAGTCCATTCCTGAGGAAGATAGAGCTGACAAGTTGAAAGCATTGGACTTTCAGGATTCACTACCAGTGGATAGAGCTTTGGGTGTCCAGTGGTCAGCAGAAGATGACAACTTTGAGCTGAAAGTACAGATTAAAGACAAACCCTTGACAAGAAGAGGCATATTGTCAGTGGTATGCACACTGTATGATCCATTAGGATTTGTGTCACCAGTAATCTTGCCCGCCAAGCGAATCTTGCAAGATCTTTGTAAGCTGCAGTTATCTTGGGATGACAAAATTCCACAGAAGTATGAAAATCAATGGAAACAGTGGCTTGCGAGTATGCCCAAGGTGTCAGATCACACGATCCCTAGATGTTTCGTGCCTAGTGATTTTGGGACACCAAAGACAATACAATTGCATCATTTCAGTGACGCAAGCGAAACTGGCTATGGCACAGTTTCGTACCTGAGATTCCTCAACCAGAAGAATGACATACATTGCGCATTGGTGATTGGGAAGAGTCGTGTTGCTCCACTAAAACAGATGACTATACCTAGGCTAGAGCTGACCGCCGCCACGGTAGCAGTAAGGATGAATCATATGATTCTCAAGGAGCTTGAAGTACCAATAGACAACACATTCTTCTGGACTGACAGCACAACTGTGCTGCAGTACATAAGTAATGAGACTAAAAGGTTTAAAACCTTTGTTGCCAACCGAGTAGCCCTCATCAGAGAAGGATCTCACCCAAGCCAGTGGAATTATGTGGAAACATCATTGAACCCAGCTGATGACTGTTCCAGGGGGCAAACTGTGGACAAATTTCTACAGAACGACAGGTGGACAAATGGTCCGCAGTTCTTGTGGAGACCAGAAGATGAATGGCCTCAAACAAAGCCTTTTGAAGAACCTGATAATGATGATCCAGAGGTGAAACGTGTCACAGTAAATGCTGTGCAAGTGCAAGAAGCAACACATATCTTGGATGAGTTCTTCCAGTACTACTCAAGTTGGTATAAATTAAAGAGAGCTGTCGCATGGATCTTGAAGGTCAAGCAGATGCTCCGCCTAAGAGTCAAGCAGAAGAAGCAGATGCAGGCAGCTGAATCTACAAGTCATATTGGAAAGAGAAGTCTACTTACCTTAGACGATCTTCAAAATGCTGAAAGAGCCATCATAGTTTGTGTACAGCACTCAAACTTCAGAGAAGAAATAGCTGCACTGAGAAGTCAAAGTGCTCAAAGTTCTGCGAACAAAGTACCAAGAAATGGCAGGATAAAGAAATCTAGTACAGTGCATCGATTAGATCCAGTGATGGACAATGGTGTTCTACGAGTGGGTGGACGATTGAGTCGTTCTGCTATGCCACATGAAGTTAAGCACCCATGCATCCTGCCAAAGGACCACACAATCACCAGGCTAATTTTGCAAGAAATCCATGAAAACAAAGGTCATACTGGGAGAAACAGTATGCTGTCCCAATTTCGTCAGAAATACTGGGCAACAGGTGCAAACTCCACTGCACGAAGCATAGTTAACAGATGTGTGATCTGTCGCCGTCAATACAGGAAGCCAGAACATCCAAAAATGGCTGATCTCCCGCTAGATCGCGTGGTTCCAGATGATGCTCCATTCACCAAGGTTGGAGTAGATTACTTTGGTCCGTTTGAAGTTAAAGTCGGAAGGTCCATGGTGAAGAGATATGGCATTATATTTACATGCCTCACTACAAGAGCCATTCACCTAGAAGTTGGAGACTCACTAAATACAGACTCTTGCATTAATGCCATACGGAGATTCGTCGGCAGGAGAGGACAAGTTCAAGAAATCAGGTCAGACAACGGCAGCAATTTGGTCTCTGCAGAGAAAGAACTCCGTGCTGAAATTCACAAATGGAATCAATCTAGGATTGACAACGCTTGCCTTCAGAAGGGAATAAAGTGGATTTTTAATCCACCCACCGGATCGCACTTTGGTGGAGTGTGGGAAAGAATGATAAGGACAGTAAGAAAGGTACTGAACTCAGTTGCCAGGGAGCAGACGCTGACGGATGAAGAGCTGCGTACATTATTCTGCGAGGTGGAGGCAATTGTGAATGGAAGACCCCTTACTACAGTTTCAGAGGACCCACATGATATAGAACCTCTTACACCCAACCATTTGTTGCTGATGAAGGTGAAACCATCACTGCCTCCAGTCATTTCCGACTCCAAGGATCAGTATGCTAGACGCCGCTGGAAGCAGATTCAGTTCTTGGCAGACTTGTTTTGGCGCAGATGGGTTCGAGAATACTTACCGCAATTACAGGAACGTCAAAAGTGGAATAGCCCAGTGCCAAATATTAAAGAGAATGATGTAGTCCTCATAGTTGACAACTCACAACCTCGAGGGTCATGGCTGATGGGAAAGGTTATGTCAACAATGCCTGATAACAAAGAAGTCGTCAGGTTAGTGCATGTCAAAACAAGGAATGGTGTGCTTATCCGACCAGTCAGTAAGTTGATAAAGTTGCTGGAGTGTGACAATTGATGGAGACAGTAAATGTGGAGAAGACTCAAACAGAGGCAAACTCAACTCAGAATCTAAGCGTAACAAAGCCTTAGAGAATATTGATCAGTGTTTATCAAAGTCAATAAGAATTATAAAACATTTAAAGCTACTGGACATTGATGCAAAATGTACCAAATGATTGGTTGGCGGAAGATGTTTGGACTTTCTGGGTCGCTACGCTAGAATCCTGCTGAGCCATCATGAAACTCTTTGAGTATGTACATGAAGTGTGTTTCTTGTCAACTGTTACATTTTTTAAATGGAACGTCACAGTGAAATGTGAATAATGAGCTGCTGAATACAGTGACTAAAGTTACCATACCAGCACCAGATATTGGAACTTAAGTTGTTTTGCCAGCACCAAACTATATGGATCTGCATTCTACATTGCAGTTAGTGAAACTTTGTGTGTAAGGAACCAACATTAGCAAGAGTGGATTCAACACAGATGACCACAAAGATTATAAAACCAATGCCAGCTATTATGAACTATTATTGTTAACCTCATTGCAAAAATATGGTGTACATTTAACAAGTACTACCATTAATTGTGGCAAGATAACTGTGCAGGACCTACATGGTCCAAAGGTGAGCATGAGGCGCCATAACCTCAGGATTTTGGGCAAGTTGCGAGTGATTTGTCCATGGGAAGGAAATGTCCCAAAATAAATTGCCACATAAAATTTGACTGGACATTGGAAAAATTACTTCAGAATGTTGCTACTTTAACGCTTAAGCTTTGGAACAACAGATGTTAAGTGGTTTTGACTGGAATGCTACCTTATGGCGTGTGTTCTACAGACGGGAGCAATGGCAGAACTTTGGTCAACCAGCTTCATTACTGTGACTGTGGAACTGACTTTAGTGTGCGGATGAAATTTCACTACCAAGAACATCGTATTTGTGCACAAGTAAAACTGTTGTTGGAACCATTTTGGTCACCTCACCGGCTTATTGCAGCAATTTATGCGATTCTGGTAATGCTTTATTTCAGTTCAATTTGGAAAGGCATTGTTTGTTAAATTCAGGCGCTTAATTGCGTAAATTAATCTTATGCCGGTTCTGAGGATTCAAAATATTATATGCACACAGCATCATATTGCGCAATTTTCGGAATTTGATTTGTAAACTGTGCACATAAAAACTGTCAATGCAACCAAAATTCTTATTGCTCACATGTGCAGAACTTTATCTAAGGCATGTTTCATGTCTGTGCATGGGAATCCCTTGCATTGGGATTTTACTTTGGAGTTGCAAGAACATTGGAATTGGAACATCTATTGTGATAATGCTGACAGTAGCAAAATACTGTGTTCTACAGACAGCTCTTAACCTAAACTGAATGTGTGGTCAGTAAGCTGGACATAGAACATGTTGAAGTGCAGTTTTAATATTCTGCACGACCACTTATCAGCACCTGTGGAAAAGTTACCAGGTTAAGTTGTGCATGGTACATGTGAACTTGCATGATATATAGTTTGATTAAGGCTTTATGTGGAAGTCAAAACTATCATTCTTTCCAAGTGTATAGTTCTTGGATTTTGGTTGTTTGTTTTGTCTTAAATATATAAGAGGGGAAATTCATTTGTTCAGCATCAACCATCATGCAGGTTTATTGTACCAGGCCATACTTAATGTTGTGCATCCTTCAATCGACATCAAGGACTCAACTTCAAGAAGAACCATGAGCCGCATATTTAATGCTTGTTTTGCTAAAGTATTCAAATATACTCATGAAGGCATTCCCCTATTGCATGTACCTTTATTTTGCTCTTTGGTAAAAAATGGATTCCAAATTTCCAGTTTTTCTGGTATTTGTTTCGGTTAATGTTTGGTAAGATAGTTCGCCTTTGCAGGTACATGTACTTGGGTGTGCGTTCATGTAAATATTTTACCATGATATAGTTTTATCACTCAGTTTGATAAAGTGAGCCACAATGATTATGACCTAAAACTAAGGTTAACTTTGAATTCATCTGCAATCGTTTGGCTTGATTGCACCCTTCTGGACACGTAATAAGATCACTTCAGTCAATTATTTGTTTTCAAACTCAGATTTATTCAATAGGTTTATTCATACATTTTGAAAACAGACTTTGAATCTTAGATATTTCGTATACAATTCCAGATAACGTTTGGATATGTGTCAAGGAAAGTTGGCACTCAATTGCTTGCAATTTTAGTAAGAATTATCATGCTCACACTAATGGCAATTGGGAGCCGGAATGTTAGTGCGCTAGCGCCCTCTTTCAGGCTCATTGGATTTTAGATGGATCGATAAAGAGATCGATTGATAGGCCACTCGTTGATTTGGGCAAGCAGTAGTTATCTGGATCGCTCACTAAGTTTTAACCTACATTTCACTGATTTTTTGAGACAATAAGTTGGTGTTTCTTCATTAAATGCAAAGAAGAAGATATACAGCAGAGTCTGGTTGAGCAATTTGGCAGTGTAAGTGTCGAGTTGAAACAGAGGGTGAATTTTATTACCGATAATTACAAAAGCTTGCAGTAGTAGAGAAATACTCGTCAATTTGGCTCTACAAAGACTAAAATTCTGGAGAGCAACACTAATTGGACTAAACGAAAACTCATGGAAGCTTTGTACATCAAGTCTTGTTCTTGTTGACATACAGTTCAACACCCCTGGGGAAAAACGAACCGGTAGTGTGTGCGCACTGATGTTATTTACTGCAAGTTACTGATTAGTGTTTTGAGTTCTTGCGGATCTTCTAACGTAACGATGGATTCTGCAAGGTTGTTCCACTCTTTGAGTGTTCTCGGTATAAAAGAATACTTGAAGCAGTCTTTTGATGAATTTTAATATAGACTTGGTTATCTTCTTCTAAATCGCTGAACCTGGCGTAGGAGAGTTCGGATGGGAATAGAAAGGTAAACCCTGATGTGACTTATGGAAGATGGAAAGTCTTGCATCCTTGCGCCTTTGGGCAAGTGTCGGCCAGTTTGAGTCCTTGAGCTTACACTAGTTCTTCTGTCGTAGTTATTCTTGACAAAGCGGATGGCTCTCCTTTGAGCTGCTTCAAGTTGGCATATGTCACCGTGCATAAGATCTCATTCCAAGTCTATTTTTTCAATGCAAGTTTGTGTAGTCAAAGTTAGACTGACAGAACCTTGTCATTCTTTTGTTTTTACATTGTCCAGTGAGTTGACCCACATACTCTTGGAATATTCTTGGAAAAATTCCAAAGACCAGGTAGTCCTATCAATCTGTGGAAATCTGTGCTGGGTGGGGTAGGAAAAATTCCTGAGTCTTGACTTGTGCTCTTGGACCGGCTGAGATAACATCATGGTTCAGCCATAGCTTTTGACACCAAAATGTTATAATTTTATGTTCCACATTGAAACTTGAATGTGTACGTAGAAGAAGTTTCATGTAGAATGTGGACTACTGCTGCAGAAGGTTGTCTTTAAATATGTTAGCTTTTATGAGGGGGGATATTTTGGTCACGAGCTTGAGGTGTTACTATGAAGAAGTCAACGGCAGCATGGTGTATGTGTATGTTGGCCTGAGGTCTGCAGGGATGGTGCATAAGCCCTACTTGTAGTCTAGAGTCATGTCAACATTTATTTTCAATTTCATTCCACCGCTACTCTGACTTTCACACTGATTTCATTGGGAGATGGCTTCATCTACATCTACATGTACTTCTATGAATATATGGACATGGATTCTCCGTTGAGTCTCCTATTTGATTCTTCACCGATATCTCCGACTTGTTAGTTCATTCACAACAGCTTCACGAAGAACTCTCGCATGCCGGTGTGAAAGCAGATATAGTCCGGCGGGAGCCACAGTCCGGGGCTCCATAGACGATAACGGAATAAAGCGTGCAACTAATGTTGCGTGAAGAGTCAACTGAATCGATTGCCCTATTGTTCACAATTGTTCCCGGACTATGAGTACGCCGGACAATAATTACTTCTACACCGGCTTAATCCTAAAGGAAAGTGTACACACAAAAAATCCTACTTGATTCTGTACAAAAATTTAGTTTGAAACAAATTGAGCGCTCAAATATTTGGTGATATTCTGAAATTCAAGAAATTGTTTAACTCTGAAGGAGATTAACTGTATAAAAGTTTGGACTGTTATAGAAATTGTAAATTCTTAAACTTATATTTTGACAAGAAGAATTTGAAATGAATATATAAATTTTATTTGATAAAATATATATTTCTGGTCAAGTTGTATTTGGTGTGGCGTCTTTGAGTACATCCCGTTTTGCGTGACAGTGTATCAGTTCATTGGTGTAGGGGTCCCAAACCGTTGAGTTATATTCCAAAAAAGGGTCTCACCAAAGAGCGGTATTAAAGGTTCCAGGAAATGAGATGATTAACCTACTACAAATCTTTACGGGACATTCCATTCCAATAAACGGGGCCACAAAAAAGAATACACTACCAGTGACATCATTAGTGAAACTATTGATTTTCAGTCAGTGCCATGAATAGATTCACACCAGTCACTGGAATTTTCGAATTACTCGCTGAAAACTGATGAAAAAATATAGTTTCCATAATGATGTTCATCACCAACCCAAATATTGATGCTTTTATAGCCCCTCCTTGTAGACTGACACAAACCCCATCAATTTATAGTGTTTTGCATTCCTGGGACTTTAAGCAAGGATCTTTTAGTCATCTGAGCATGAGGTAAGTTCCTCGTGATAAAGCCCAATGATCTAATAACCATTTGATGCAATGTTATTGATGTTTGTCCATGTTAGATCATTAGAGATCTCTCCTCCTAAGTAACAATAACAATTTGTCTACCCCTAACAACTTCAATAGGGACAAAGGAGCGGAAATTCCTCCTGAAGGGGACCATGGAATACCTGTATGGAACTACTCAAAGGATGGGACTACTCAAAGGATGCCTCTCGACTAATGAACCGGAAACTTAATTACTGGGATGTCCTTTGATCATCTCTTATTTTTCTCTCCCCCTTTGTTTACTGGTGTATATACTCGAAGAGTGCAACAAGACTGTTTAGTTTGTAGTTTGCTTTGATGATGGCAACTGCTACAGTGCCGAAAGCTCAGCCTTCCAACTTGGATGCCTCTAAGGGAAAGATTATTTTCTACTAATCTATCTAAATAGTAGACAAATTGGGGTACGTTGTAATGCTTTGAGTGAATGCTCGTCTCACGCTTCCCATATGCTACTGTGTTGTCTGACCGTTCTGTCTGTAGTCCTTTAAGCCATCAGGAAATTTTAGCCAAATTGGTATCCTGAAAGGGGACAAAACGATACTTATTATTCAGTCTCAGTACGCTATCCTCTACACAAAAATGCATGATAGCATTTCTGGAATGGTAGCTATAACCAGGTAGGGGACAATCAAGAATTACACAGGGGTCAAAATTTTAAAATGATGCGATCATGTTGAAAAGTTTGCCACATTATTTGTCCAACCATAAGGATTCCAAAAATGTATAGTTTGTACTATCTACAACCCAAAGTTTTGGAGGTTCGTTAAAAACAGCAAAAATATGTCAAAAGGTTAAATTCAGTTGTACAGGGGTCAATTTTTAAAGTTGCTCCAATTTGTTTAAAAAGGTGTGCAAATGATTGATGGAGCTAATAGGATTAAAATAAGGAATAGTTTTGAGCGTTTAAGCTTACTTACCGAAAGATCGAGGAAAACAAGGTCAGGCCCCATTGAATACAAAACAAAATGGACGTTAGACCTGTGTTGGGCCCCCTACATTGGTAACTAAGATTTTAGACAGTCAAATATTCCTTATTTTAATCCTATGAGCTCCACAAAATATGCACCATATTTATCAAAATCAGAGCAACTTGAAATTTGACGCTGCTACAACTGAAAATGACCCTTTTTAGTTTTGCGGTTTACTCCAACACTTTAGGCTGTGTGTTACAAAACTAATATACCTTTGGAGTTCATTATGAGAAATTATGGTTATACTCTTCAACATGATTGAAGCAATTTAAAATTGTCCCCCTGTGTAAACCTTTGGTATCGCATACATTCCAGAACGCTATCATGCATTTTTGTGTAGGCAATGGTATACTGATACTGCATAATAAGTGTCGGTTTGTCCCCTTTCAGGCTACCGAAAATTTGATCGGCTCATGGACTACTTTTCTTATTTCTCCAAACAAGACTAAATGACTCAACGTGTTGGGAAGCTTCAACAATTCGCTTCATTTTCACCATGCGTGCTAACAATAAATAATTGAACAAACATTTTAAAAATGGTAAGCGGGGTCTTTTATAAATACGAGCCGCAGACTTTTTGGTTGTGAAAATTTTGTACTTTTTGGGAGGGAATTAGACGAAAATATTGAAGTGACGATCCAACAAGGTAGAATGTCATCTTTTGCTGAATTGATTAGAACTGAGGGAATAAACTTTAAAAGAGTTATGCTCTCGTGCAGTCAGTTGAAGTAATATATCTGGTGCGTGCATACTGCCGCACACTTCATAGGCAAGGGGGGGTGGGAGGTATCATCCATGTCCAAAAATTCATATTTAAAAGAGTGTTTTTTCAGGATCAGGCACGTTACGTACCTAACGTGAAAGGTCTAAAATCAACTAAAAATCCAGAACAACGGGTTAAATTTCTAAATGAGCGCTTACGCATTTAGTGCCCATATTCAACATAAAAGTATGGTTTCGGAAAAAATCTGTACTTGGCTTCAAACCCGGGGTACAATAAAACTCACTTTGAGTTTTGTACTTGGGACCAGATTTCAAATTTGGGGGGGGGCGCAAAAAGCCACGAAAATCGGCTTTCTACCCACAAAAGTTATTTTTAATCCTTTTCGAAGAACATTTAGAGATGCGCGCTTATAATAAAAGCTGTACTACATCGTTAATATTTAATTAGTATTTAGTCAATTCTCGTTATTTGTAGGCAGCGCAATATACCAACAGTGACACTCCCTTTATAATACGCCGATACTGACGACGACACCGATAACAACGCAAGGCAACAACCGGTATTACCGCCACGGTAAGCGAACATCTGGAACAAGCTCACCAACAATATTTTCGTAATCATCTGTAAAGCAATGAAAACAGACAAGTGATTGTAGATTAGTTTACCGTGGGAGTATCTTCAAATGTTCATCTTGGCAAGGACAGGTATAATCTTGAAAACAAAAAATAGTTGGAACACTCAACACCATCTGTTTATATTGATCACTCGCGAGATTAAAAACATACAAGACTCATGTTGCATCAACTGAAATAAGTTGAGTTGCCCCCCCCCCCTGAGTATCATGGTAAGTTGGGTCTTTCATCCGTTGGATTCACCATTATCTTTAATATTAAATGAGCCATGGTAGTGGAACTTCGAGTTTGGCCAGAGGTAATAATCAGTGGCGAAACGGGCCTTCCCGCTCTGAGGGGGCCGGCAAATTTTCCCGTCTTGGGAAATTTTCCCTCGTAGGGGGGTCAAAAGGCCAGTTTTCCGGTCAGAGGGCTAACAACACGGCGGATTTAGCATGATGTTTGTCAATTTTTTTTCCGGTCAAAGTCGTCGGGGGGGGGCAACCTGCACCGTGCCCCCCCCCCCCGCCTCTGTGACGCAATGGTAATAATTCTGGATTGCCCCGAAAACATAGGACATATTTTAATAGGCTTACCAAGTAACAACGTTTGATTCTTCAAGTCGTGGCTGCAGTAAATTTGAGTTGCCTTCAGTCATTACGTACGGCTTGATACAGATCCTGGTGAAGTTGAGTGACGTCACGTTTACTTACTGACGATTGACATCCAAGGGCGCATGTCGACATGGAGTCGGACATGTTTACCTAACATTAAGTAACAATGGACATAACCTTTTAACCAAGAAGAATAAGACAGTCCAGTCTTTGAGGTATCGAAACAGCTACAACACTCGGTTCTCTTCTGCAATGCAATTAATGAATACTGATCATTGGTACTCCAAACTCCAAACGAGCTATATTGAGAACGGAAATGGTCCTAAATAACGGAATAAAATAGAATGGGTTAATAATGACATCATTCTAGGCCACAGTAACTGACTGAAAGAAAAAAGAATACACCATTAAGACGTGCAAATCTCCTTAGAGGGGAGGAGGTTAACTTGAGAGACGTTAAAAGGAATTGTCCAAGATTTTTGTCAAGCTCAGTTTGACTTACATTCATAAAAAT
Organism: Ophioderma brevispina; assembly: GCA_023653785.1. NCBI lineage: Eukaryota > Metazoa > Echinodermata > Ophiuroidea > Amphilepidida > Ophiodermatidae > Ophioderma > Ophioderma brevispina. Next base: position 64,787 of record JAMKCH010052580.1, read on the forward strand.
AATGTCCATACTCACGAATTCCGAAAAAATAACAATTTGATGTAAAATTCACAAAATAGAGCAATTTAATTTGTGCTTTTTTGACATACGAAGACAACGGGCGGAATTTTTCGCCACGTCTTCCATTGACAAAAGCGCCTCAACTCGTGACGAATCAAAGTTATGACCAAACATCGTGTTGACCGAATTGTTATTGCTGACACTGTATATTGATGGATTACTGAAATAATAAAATTAGAAAAAACGTTACAGAAATGACGATATTTTGTTTCATTTCGTTGTGTTTACAATTATTATAAGTGCAACACTGCGATAATGATGGTCACAGACGACGTAAATTATGGATGGTCATCACTTTGACGTCACCATTTGCTTGGCGATGTGGATTTTTTGTCGGAATCGTTTTTGAGTAAGCTATTGGGCGGGCAATTAAAAGGGCAAAATACTCACAAATGTGGGCAAATTTTCCAATTATTTTGATTTATAATTGTACTTGCCTATACAGCGTGAGTCAAAAAAAGGAAAATTTTTTTCAATATTCAGAAGCTGACATATTTCCTTTAATTGATTTCACATTTCACATAAGAGCCGTATATCCTCTTACGGTCCCTTAATTTCATTTAAATGCACTCGCGGAGTGGAACCTTGCCCTTTTTTTAGGAGGAAATTTCCCCTAGATCTAACACGAAAAATAAGAATACTTTTATTCGAGTACCATTTTAAATGTCAATCGTCGCTAATATCGAGTATGGTCACCACTGGCATGAATCTGTGCGGCAAAACTCGCGCAGTACATGTCCATATACTGTGCACCATGTTGTTTATGATGTCAGTGGGCAGAGCCGTCCCACTCATCGGTCAGAATCTGAGCTAACTCATGTAGAGTTTGAGGACGATTGTCCCTGGTATTGATGGCTTCGGCCTAGGCATCACAGGCATACTCGATAGGGTTCATATCAGGGTACAAGCAGGTCCATGGTATGTGCCCCACCTCCTCTGTCTCACGAAAACACGGGGAGCTTTCGATTTCCACGAGGATCGTTCCTACGACCGTAAAACACCAAGCGTTTTGTCGTCCCTCGCCACGACGTCACGGTGTAGGGTTATTTGCGTGTTGTAGAATTTGGAGGACCGACGTATCGCAAAGCTGGCGTGCGCACATGTTCGAGAACGTCCTAGAACTATCCGTCTTGGATTTCGAAAGCTCCCTATTTCTCACTACCTGGCGGCAACGTGGCGTTTCTTCGTGGACAGCTGAAAATTGTTTGCATAACCCTTTATGGCATGTGCAACAGTGGTTTTCAATGTCCCAGGTACACGCCGGCGTTCATGTTTAATTCCACTGGCACCAACCAGTGATGTTGTTTCCTCCCAATAATACCGGTGTGGCAGGAGATATAGTCCTCCGGCCTCACAGCCGCCTACAACGGTGAATAATAGGGCACTCGATTCCGTGTCTTCATAGGATCCCGTCTATGGTTTCCTGCCGGACCATAAATCTCCTTTGACACTGGCCATACCATCACAAACCGCCACCACCTTGAGTTGGAATTCCTAAATACAGTCATCTCGGAGGTTCTCACCACATAATCGACGACAAACCCTTTGTCTTTCCCTGTTACAGTCAAGGATGTGCGGCCTCTCGTCCCTAAGACAACATGTCGGGCATTGTCCAGCATTAACCTTCTGTTCTCCAGGCCCAGCCAAGCGAAGTCGAGCAACTCCCTTGGTGGTGATCGGTTAGGCGTGGGCATTTTGGTCATTTTTTCTTGCTCTTGTAACCACGTTGAAGAAATCTCCGATTTTAGGCCCGGTGTCGGTCAAGGGACCCCAAATTTTACGCGAAGTGGTCAAAATTCAAGAAATTAAAAATAGAAAACTTTAGATTTTTTTCCCTGTGGGGGGCGTTGTTATTCAAGGGGGATATGACGCGTGAACAAGAAAACTCGTAAAAAAGGGTCTCTTTTTTGTCCAACAGGCGATGTACTCGCGTTCATTGTGTTCCAATAATTGTATGAAATTTTGACCCCACACAAATTGCAACAGAAACCATTTTTTGGTGTTACAATATACTCTGAAATAGTCCCAACAATATTAGTAAAAGTCTACCAAAATTCACCTAGTGAAACATGTAGAAATAAGGGGGCACCGTTTTGTACATGGGTAAAAAATTAAATTGGTTCCGGAATTGATTTTTTTAAATGATGTACAAATTTATATTGGGCTACTCCTAAGGTTTAAAAAAATTAAAAAAGGTATATTTTGCCCTATCTACGCGTTTTATAGTTTTAGTATCAATAGAAAGCTTCATACCAGTTCAGGTCATCCTGGGGGTCAATATTTCAAAATGGGTCCGATTTTGTCGGACTGGTTGTCACTGTTTAATTTGGTCCCACTGAACAAGTAAATGTAATAGATTCTTTGTTGAACTTTCTATATAATAATTACAGAGATATGACTAGTGGACCTCCCATAGACCCCCCCTGTAAGCCCCCAGTCACTTTTGTCGTTCCATTATGCAACAAATGTTTATAATAGTGGCAAAAAACGTAGTGCAACCAGTATTTTTCGGGTTCTGTACCATTTTTTTTAGAGCGAACAATTTGACACCATTTTTATAACGAACGGATATATCTGAAATTTAACCCCATTGTGACCCTGAACCTATTTTTACTCTAAACCATTGAAACTACAACCTGCAGATATGCAAACGATAACCTTTTTTTAATCCTGGAAATGTAACGACCACGTTGGGGCCTCGCTTTTTTGACGCGTTTGATACTTTTCATATTTGACCCCTTTATAAACCCCTTTACCCCCTTAAAAATATATGTTTCTACTTCTACGCTTTGATTTTAGTAGACTTTGATATTTTGTTTTTTAAAGGTATTCTAAATACAAATTCTGGTTGGAATTGATTCTGTGCTTAGTGGTTGGTTTAAGAGGCAGCATCTTCTAATTTTGGACTGGCCTATTGATTAGGGTTCAAAAACACAAAATAATGGAAAAAGGGTATGTTTTTTTTTTTTCGTAACCCCCCCGAAATTATTGGCTGTACGCGAGATCAAAATCAATCAAAAATATTGTAATTTGGAAGTAATCAACACGAGCAAAGTCCAGATAATAAGGGTATATTATCACCACAATTGTCACGGCCTTACTGTTTTTGCAGGTAGCAAAAACTAACAAAAAGACTTGTTTAATGGTAGCAAAACGAACTTGTTTTAGGGTATGTATTTTAGCCGGTGGAAATACTCGTTTTGGGTGCTTTTTTCTGAAGTCCGTGTTCACCATCATATCCACTTTTGAATACCTGGCCCCCCGGGATATTTTTATATATGTTTGTCAAAAATATTCTTATTCAAAAACCGTTGGGCTGAAGAATCAATTCAATGCCAGAGGTATTGTTTGAATATAAATGAATAACGACAGAGGTTATATATGGGCCAAGAGAACAGCCGTACACGTGACTGGCCTAGCCTTTTATCAAGGCTTTGATAATTTATTATTCAATTTGTGTGATTCCGTCCCCCTCTTGACCGCTCAAAGTTGAGTCCCGTAATCAAACCCTCGCTTTGAATGTTAATTCCAAAAGCCTCATACTAGGATTAGGATGCATATACTATTCCCACCTTATATATCTTTTTTTTTATTTTATTTTTATTCAAACATTTAGTGCCTTATTTTTTCCTTAATCGAGCGTTAGGACTTTTGGTAAATTGATCCAACAACTGCCTTCTCTGTAATATGTAATCTTATTTTGTAGTATCCCCCCCCTTCAATGGGACATGGCCCGATCCTAATTAACTCGTCCTCAGGGACCTCATTTTGTAACCGGAATTGGTTAAAATTTATGTCTTAAAAGAAAGCTACTATTTATTTCCATCTACCCTGTGAATTTTTAAGAATTAACGGCTATATGATTGGACTTATGAGCGAAAATGGTGCCCTTATTTTGGGTCGACCATTTATCTTTTACATTTACACACCAGTCTTGGTCTTACAAAATGACCACATTTAGCTCCAATATCAAAGCAGATGAATATCAAGCATGTAATATTTGATATAACTAATCGTGGCCATGCCCCTTTTAAGGTTCAAGTACAAGTACATGTTGATTTAAATTAACCTTACCGGTGTATCAGTTGGTCACAAAATGCGAAGCCGATACCAAAACTTGAATCATGGGATCGCTTGTAGGATAGAAATCTAAATTGGCCATCCTTCGGACAACGGAATAAGATTTTACAGAGAAAGAGATTAGCGCTATCGCAGCCATAAGGGTCATAAACGTAGGCCACCTAATGCCGCAACGCGTTAATTAGAACGGTTATCGCAAGCCATAGGTCATAACGAAGGCCCCGAATGCCGCAACGGCATTGTGGTGAAAATCACAGCGAGTTGTGGAAAGTCCACAGTTGCGTTTGCAGTGTAATTCACGACACAGACTCATTTTAAAATATATATAATTCATTCATTTGTTTCTCCAAATAATAGACTATACCTAATGAAAACCAAAAACGTTATAGTACACTATTTTATCCTTATGGTAGACCGCCACTGTATTATTTTGTCCTCATCACGTGTTAAAAAAAATTGAACTTGCTTGCATGAATATCAATGTACTCATCCTCATTGATACTATACTACGACGGTAGCAGATAGGTCACAAACCGTGCATGCCAACGGGAATAGAATCTGAATGTACACTTATTTATGGTTTAACACAAAAAAGGGTATGAATAAACCACTCCAGAGTGGGTTTTACTACTAATACATTCCCCGTTACAATAGAGGTACCGACACTACCCCTCTCAAGAAATGGATCCGTGTGGCGAAAATGATTAGAAGTTGGTGTCCCTACACAATTGCTGACAAATGTTGCAGGCCTTCTTCGGCCGATACCACCGCTTCAAATACATCATATCCTTCAACGGAAACATCATCGGATATTCACTTCTGATAAGGGGTGATGTACTGATTTTGCCTGGTACAGATGAAGTTGAAACTAATTACCGTACCCGCCTCCTCATGAATAATCGTAGAACTTTATCTGGTTAAACTGAATCGAACTACCTAGACCATCCTTTTTCATGCGGCATTGCATGGGTGAATTGCATGTCACGGTCACGTGTGATGATGTATCTGGGGTAACGGAAGGGCGTCATCAATGACTACTTTTGAGAAAATGGGGATGCGTTCTTTGACAAGACCTGGAATCAATTTAAAAGACTATGGATTAAGAATGGCAAAAAAAAATGAGAAACCAGTGATGTCATGTCTTTTAGTTTTTAAGTCCGATGACACTATTAGCGATTTCAAGTTTTAGAATGCAATATTAGCACATTTTGTTTGAGAATCGCCCCCAATATTTCAAAAAAATGAAGTTTTTCCATGTTGCATTGGTAACCTGGCTATAAAACTATACCCGTGAACGGTTAAGCACTGCAATGTCTATGTGTCCCAAACGAAGGAATTTTTGTAACTAGAATAACTAATATCGGATCCCCGATAATAATTCAACGGCTGCTGGAAACGACGGCCTTCCAATAGAAATAGCCGGGAAAGAGCGCAGTACAGTATCACGCTCATCTATTAGTTGTTGTTTTATTGGTTCCAAAAAGTTCAACAGTTTAGAGGTCATTTTCTTGAGGGGCACTATTTCATCATGGAACGACCTAACTTAGTCATTTCCAGCTCTGCCGTTAAGTAACATCTAGGATCCCAATTCTAATACAAAAATCGCTCATGGTTTATGATAATAACGCAATTTTTGACCATTTCTCGTTCGCAGGTGTAGTTTTTTAGACAATTACAACATATAAAAAGCTGTTGCATAAATATCAATTTTGTTAAAAATTGGGGCAGTAGGCTTCTTCAAAAAATTTGCTAATATTGCTTTAAAACCCTATAAAAGTCGCCGATATATGTAACCACCATCATCACGTCCCGCATTGATCTAACGCAAGTAGAAATCCCCACATGTGTTGAATTATAGTCGCTTGCAACGCATGTTTCGTCAACAAATGCAGTGTGGCTGCTCGACGTTCACCTATGACCTTGCGTGGAATGTATACACTCATGGTATTTCTGCGCACAGGCATAATTTTGGATTTTTATCGGATGGCCTGATGTTGGTGTGAGTGGTGTGTGCAGGTTGAGTGTCTGCACTAATTGGAATCCAATATTATCCGCAATGAAATAACCGCAATCTGTGATTATATAAATTCACCCAACCTGGGAAAAAGTGTTAGTAATGCTTTTTTTTTTCCATCGAAGTGGTAATAAAATCTGAATAGATAAAATCCACTACATGACAAGTTCCCCTAGCATATATGTAGCGAGCAATGATTGGCAAATATCACAGTCATGCACAGAGTTGGGTAGTTCTCATGAGCAGTACAAAGTCCTCTGTTCCAATTAATTTGAAGAACTAAGACGGTATATGCCTGCTAGGAATCCATTTTACATTTCCTAAGCCGCTAGAACAAAACTTTTGAATTGGATGATAGCGCACCCTCACAGTGGTTAACTCCAAAAATACCATTCATTGACATTAATGATGATATGACCCATGGTTTTGAGAGTACATTATTTGTAAATGCCCGATGCAAACACTATGCAATTACAATATGCTCATCCCCAAGGGCACAGTTCAGTGGGTTGTACTTGTCATGCATGACATGAACGGATCTTGTGTATTCTTGGTATCATATATTTATACACACCCTCAGGGGGTGTGTTTTCTAGATACACTTGTGACTGCAAGTAATTGAACTGTGCCACAGGAGTTGATACTTCCTTGCCTCATAGTGTAAGCAATGTTTTGGAAAACTGTTTCCCTGAGTAATTTTTGTATCTCGGTCAATGAGCTGTGTTAAAATATTCGCCAATCTATTTGATAACATGGGCACTCACCTATGAAATGGATAAGCTTGTATAAAGGCTGGCATTTCTAAACCAGTGGTATTTCAAAATTAAGATTGATGCCTGAGTATGGTTGATCCTGAAAATATATAATGTGGTTATATTATCTCTATCTACGATAGGGATTCCTATGATCTCTGAGTAGTTACACTAACACATTAAGCACTAAAATCCTTGCTAGCTATGATTGCTTTTAAAAGACTATTCTTTGTTTTAATAAACTTTTAAAGATAACAAAATATAAGAGAAAAGAATTCAAACCATGTACAACAGTGTTTATCAATGATGATAACTTATTAATTATGGCGGTGATGATGATGATGAATGACCAACAAACATGCTGGCCAAATATAATCATGATGATAATCCTGAAATATACTGGAAACTAAACAAACACAACATATCTTTTCTACGAAATAACGAAACCCTTTTCGGATGGACAATGCTAAAAACGCGTGTTCGGAATAACGAACCTTAGAAATAGCGAACCTTTGGAATATCGGAGAGGCCCCAACCGCACGTGGATAGTCTAGATTCCATTTTGGTGATATACATGACAATTGGAAAACATTCCAACAAATGACATAAACTGCTCCGATTCCAATTTCTGAATTACACAGGACAAATAATGCACTTATAATGAATCTTAATCTGCGAACAGACCTAGCATGGAATGCAAGTAAAAATTCTCGATTAAACCAGTTTTAGAAATAGGCTAAAGCAGGTGTTTGTACATGCATTTTAGCCAGCTGTTTTCATGATTTTCCAGAGTGTGCTGGATTCTACTATTTCAACATATTTTTGAAAAAAAACGAAACAGGTTTTTCGTTTTAAAAAAACATAAAAATATTTTTAAAACTATAAATTTGGAATGGTAAAACTTTCCTTTTTTAATTTGTGACGGGAAATTGAACACTATTCTTTTTCTGGATGTATGGATAGTAAATTGGAGTAAAA